>VDFB02345691.1:0-109575 GCA_007258455.2 Sequoia sempervirens | reverse complement strand
ATATCAAGGTTGGGGTCTTCCAATTTCTTGTTGAGCTAGGTCAAGATACTATTAATGACTCTTCTACTTATAACCTCTAAGGATATTTCCTCTTCCTTAGACTACTTCACATATGGAATAAGCAATTTAAAAATTCTTATTTGATTATAAACCCCATCTACAAAATTACCACCATTTAATATATTATTTGAAATATTTTCTATTCCAAATGCTTTAATTTGGGAGGTAATTTGATGAGTGTGATTATGTTATGATATATTAGGTCATGGTTATCTCTAACTATTAGAAATTGCATGTGTTATTGCTTATAGTCTTCTTAGGCATGGCAACTTAACAATAAATGTTATCCCTAATAAGGTTGTATACCACATGTCTATTAGTTTGTCTAGGTAGTATGGTTTTAACCCACTTGGTAAAATAATTAATTGTTGTCAATACATGTGAATGTCCAACATTTGAATGTAGGCTAAGTGTTTCATTTAAGTTTAGCTCCTACTAGTAGAATTTTTTTTGATGATAACAAGTCTTAGAGGTAAAGAGACAAGATCGGGTTTCCCTAAGAATCGTTGATAATCTTAAAACTTAGCAACCCATTCATGTGCATCCTTAAACATACCTAGGCAATAATAAGATGCTCTCAAAATATTGTAGGTTGTTATAGATAATGGGAAATGAAAAACCACGTGCTTTATTATGAAATGTCTCATGAATTAAATATTCTACTACTCTTTTTTAATGCATTTGAAGAAAGTTCCATCTAAATCATTCTTGTATAAAGAATTACCCTGAATAACATATTTTATTTTTCTAAGCTTAATTTCTTTCTTCTCTTTGGAAATATGGTGGGATGGGAACTCTACATAAATAAAAAAAGTAATCAATGTTAGAGTACCTCTCATCTATAGATACAATAAAGAGTGTTAATGGAAGTTCTTTGAAAATTTGTTCACTTCTTTTACTAACTAATTTTCTACGATAAGTTTGCATAACCCCTATCCTCTTATAATTTTGGTGGTCTTAATATCAAAATCATTTTCCTATACTTTTGCTATCCATTTCATTGTTTTATTAAATACAATCTCTTGATGAATGAGGATAGTTTTTACTATTTTATCAAGGATCAATACAATACAATACAATACAATACAATACAATAGGAATTCAAAATGTGAACTTAAACTGTTCGAAAACTTTGACAATATTTAAGTGCATATTTTTTAATCATTGAATAAATCAAATCATAGTTTTCAAAGGTGCACTCTTGAAAGCCATACTTGAAATTCGACACCCTCATCATTCTTTTAAATAAATATTGTAGACACAGTGTGTTTAGAAGTATAAGAGTAAATTATAATTTTTTTTGGAAATTGGGCAATGCAAAATCAGCTATAGGGTATGTGTAGGATCATCATAGAAAAAATAGGCCCTTAAGTGGCAAAAAATTTAGAAAAATCAGAGTTAGGCAACTTGACGTAAAAATTTGAATAAGTTATATATATTATTTCGAAAATAGGTAAGAATAGAATCTATAGAAAATTGAATGTAGTTTCTAAACTACTAGGTTTGTTTAAGAAAAAAAATCTATTTGGTGAAAATTTGAAATTTCAATGCAATGGTACTTAAATTTTAGGGAAAAAATAAGAAGTAGGTGTCTATCTGACAACCCTAACCACAATAAAATGATAATATTTTTTTATAATATTTTAGATATAAGTAAAGGACTCATGCCTCGATGTGATGCATATTTTTTTGTAATTTTTTTCCAAGTAAATAATTAATTATGAATTTTTTAATACAAATTTAAAAAATATATAAAAACTTGTATGTCTGACCACCCTAACTTGGTCAAAACTTCATGAAATTCAATTTTTATTTTTTAATCCTATAGTATGCGAAGCATAAAATGTGACACATGTTTTGGATTCAAAAAATGTGATACCTTTTGAAAGCTATATATGTTTTTCAATCAACCTACCAATCAAGACTTTTGTCGTAATTTGAATAGAAAATGAATAATAATTACTTATTCAATTCAAATTAAAGCATAATTTATATCAGTGGAAAGCTGAGAATCTCATTTAAAAACCCTTTTTGTTTCATCAATTTTGGGTAAAAAATTAGTCGTGAGCCACATACCCATCATATTGCCACTTTTTGGCCCATCATGATCCTGCACATACCCTATAGCTACTTTGATTTATTCAAATCTTATGTTCCTTCTTAGTTCCACTTGAATTCCATTTTGTATTCCATCATCTCTAATATATGTTTAGTTAGTTCTTTAAAATTAGAAACAAACCTTCTCAAAAAGTTCACTTGAGTGAAGAGAGGCCTAATGCCAAGTTTACTTGTAGGTTTAGAGAAAGTTGTATAGCCTTGAATCATGCAAGATCAATTCCAATTCCTTCTTTTGAGATGATTTGAACCAAAAGCTACTAAACAAATTCAAACAAACAAAGCAAAAGAAAACATTTTTGGTGATGAAGTATTTCTCTTTCATTAGTAAATAATCTCTTCCAATGAAATTGTTAATGCTATTTTTGGGATGCCCAGTTTGTTACTTAACTTTTATTATTTCTACTAATTGTGAGGTTTCCATTATGGTAAGATATGCTAATAATATATTTTCTACTAACATCAATGATAGGACTATGGAAGATAACATATTTTAAGTAAAAAATGGTATCATTCTATATAAAAAAAATTAAAAAATTAGTTGCTAAATCTAAAATGGAAGAGAATATTTTAAGAGCTTTACATGTTCCATCACTAGCTAGACACCCAAGATCCCACATGAATTGCAAGGAAATAAAAGATAAATTCTTGTTGAAGGGTTTTGAGGAGGATAATTTCAACCACATTAGGGAGTTCCCACATATAGACTCTTATTTTTTGTTTGTATAACTTTTAGTTTTTTATTTATGGCCCAATGAATTAGACTTTATTCTCACTAGAGATTCTAGTTTCATTTATATCCTTGTATTCCTTAAGATTCTTGTTGAAGGGTTTTGAGGAGGATAAATTCAACCACATTAGGGAGTTCCCACATATAGACTCTTATTTGTTGTTTATATAAATTTTAGTTTTTTATTTATGGCCCAATGAATTAGACTTTATTCTCACTAGAGATTCTAGTTTCATTTATATCCTTGTAGTCATTTTCCCTAGTTAGAGCTAGTTGTTGTCTCACCTTTGTTATTTTCTCTATATAGTTGAAGTTTTCACTCTCACACGATGTAACTATATTTATTAGAGTTCATGATGTCAATTTTTTCTCTTTTTAATATGATCTTTGAATTGTCTTATCAACATGGTCTTAGTTACAAACCACTCTAAAAGTCCTTATCATATTTGGAAGAATGAAAAATTAAAATTTGAAAGTCTTCAAGTGTTTTATGGAAATGTGGAGTTCCCTTGCATCTTTGTAGGTTTATGCAAACTTTCTCATTGGGCCTACAACCTACAAGGATACAACATTATTATTGAACTTAAGATCCAAGATGGAAGTGATGAAAACCCAACTTCCTCCCATATTTTTAAAATTTTATAATTTTTATATACAAATCCTGCATGTGTTTGTGCCCATTGTGTACATGCCATTTAGTTTGTGAGTGCACATGATTTCCTTACAACGCTACAATTTTGTAAGGTGCACAACTGTTTAGAATTGTGGAACTAATGCAAACTCTTGTACACTTTCAAACTTGATTTACATTCTCACCTCTCCATTTTGTGACACTTATACATTTGATTTTAACAAGTTTGTAATATGATATTAAACTATGCAGAAATTACAAAATATAATCATGCTTTCACATTCCAAAGTTTTACAATAAAGAAAAACAAGTGGAAAGGTAGACTTGATGTGCATGCATGCAAACTCACCTTTCACTTCCACACCATGTTTCTAACCCTTCTAACCTTGCCACCTTACAAAGTTCCCATAAAGTGGAATCCCAATACACATTTTTAAAAGGTGCAAATTGTCAACTTATATTGACATCTTGTATTTCACAATTCTTGCATAGTGACGAGAGAATTCCATGTAGATTTTTCCCAAGCTCACATACATGCTCCTGAGTTATAAATTATAAGTGGATTTCTAAATCTTGTTACTTTGCTTGCTTCATTTTTGTAGGATCTCAGCTCCCATCTATAGGACTTGCATCTATGATGCTCATGTCCATAAAAGCACCTAAAGCATGAAAACCTAAAGACATTTAATGCACACATGCGAATGAGTCATTTATAAAAATTATTAGCATCTCCTCATTTGCAACTAATCAAATGAATTCTTGCATTTCAATAGATCTTTGTAGGATATTTATATCTTCTATAGATTCACATACACACATTTGTAAAGTTTTGATTGAAAATTTATTCATACAGGATTTAACTAACACATCATGTTATTGATTGAATTATTTCTAGGTACTCATGTGTTCATCATATTGTTTACATCATTTCTATATAGATACATTTACCTCTAATTTGAATAGTTGGAATCCCACAATCCTTCAAAACCCTCATGTGACATTTGTGCTCATAAGGTTCAAGAAACTAGGAAGTTATCCATGACTTCTTACATTGTTTTTCTAATAACAATGAGGGCTATTTTTCTTGAGTCAACATAAACTGTAACCGTCAGCAATCAGCCGTCTAATTCCCGCGCATAAGTAAATTCAAATCACCTTTACCGCGCTGCAGAAGTTTGACCGGACTAAAAGAAAGAGCATAGCAATGAATTTGGTTATTTCAACGAACGGAAGGGCAATGCTCTGATAAACATGTATGCAAAATGTGGAAGTATAGACAAGGCACGTCAACTTTTTGACCGAATGCCTCAAAGAAATGTGATCTCATGGAATGCCGTGATTGCAGGATACAAGCCCACGCAAAGTTAAATTTGTTGGAAAGGCTTCAGGAACTTTCAAGCAAATGCAATGGGCAGGTGCAAAGCCTTACTTCGCAACGTTTACCTGCAGCCTCCCTGCCTATGCCAAAATGTGAGCTTTGTAATAGGGTGTGTAATCCCTCAAAAGATGGAAATTTTGTCAGATTTTGTAGTGGCAACTACCCTGGTAGACATGTATGCAAAATGTGGAAGCATTGACGAAGGGCATGAACTGTTTAATCCAACTGGCAAAAGGGAAGTTTTTTTTCCATCTGTTTCTTTTTTTCTTTTGGGTTTCAAACCAGCCAGCACGTAGTATTTCTTATAAAATGTGGAAGATTATTTTTCCCATCATGATAATGGAATAGGAATAGAGACTGTGATCCCCAAGGCTAATAAGAAGATTTCACACATTTTAAGAAAGATGTTTGTTGGTGTTTACAAAAAGTGGTGATAAATATGAAGTGCGAGAAAGCTTAACTTAAACAGTGTTTAAAGCACGGTAACGATTCTTGTAAATTGTGCAACTGTGTTCTGAGTGGGTATTGTGGTAATAAGGATAAATGTTTATGTTATAGAGATAGAAATAACAATAGGGGCACATCTAATTACCCATGAAACTTACTCTTGTATTTCTTTTGGTTTATTGCTGTATGGGATGTGCTAAAATAAAAATGGGTTTGTCATTATACATGTCTAAGCATATTCATATGCATTTCTTACCACCAAACAAACATTTAAAGGCTAATTTAATATATAAGGTTTGTTACAGCATATGCCCTTTTCAGAAAGATGTTTGTTGGTGTTTACAAAAAGTGGTGAGAAATATGAAGTGCGAGAAAGCTCAGCTTAAACAGTGCTTAAAGTACGGTAATGATTCTTGTAAATTGTGCAACTAATTACCCATGAAACTTACTCTTGTATTACTTTTGGTTTATTGTTGTATGGAATGTGCTAAAATAAAAATGGGTTTTGTTGTGCCCTCAGCACACACGCCCCGTTCGGAACAGGGACCCTCTTTTCTTTCGCTTTGTCGGGTCCTTCGGGGCCGCCTCGTTTTGCGGGCCCCTCTTTTTTGACGTTCTGCATAGTCGATATTGCTCCAAGGTTTCATCCTAAAAATCGACCATGCCTCCCTTTTGGTTTTTTGCTGCCCTTCGGGGCCTCGTGGGTTCCTTGGGCCTTTCGGGCTCTTGGGCGGCCCTGGGCCCCTCCGGGCCAGGGCCTCCGGGGTTCCCTTGTCAGGCTTCCCCCTTTCGTTCGCCGCCCCGGCGGCGTTCCCCGGGCATCTTTCCGCCCTCCGGAGCCCGCCCTTCCGTTTGCAGTTCGTGGTTCTTTGGGGATTTCCCGGGCGGCCCCTGCTCCTTCGGGCCCCGGGCTCCGGAAGTCCGTGTCCGGACTTCCGTCCCGGGATCGCCGTCCGCGACGGCGATCCTCCCGCGGCCGCCCGCCCCTCGAGCTCCCGGGTTTTGCTCGCTGCCGCCCTCCAAATGCAAAGCGAAGCCCTTGGCGGTGATCTCCCGACGGCCTCCCGCCCACCAGGATCCGAGCATCCCCTCGCCGCTGCCGTTCGAGGTCATCATCAAGTTCCGCTGCGGCCGTCGTTGCACAGCTTCCCGCCTGCTAGATCCCGAAGTCTTCACCGCTGCCACCGACTCAAATTTGAATCTCACCAACCTTTTGGCGTGGTCGTACGCGCAATAAATGCTCACATTTATGACCGATTGGGTATATAATGTGTGGTTCGTGAGGGTCATTTTCATTATTCGAGTTGTCCGAGTTTGAGCGAATTGATAGAGCCAGCGTCTGGAGCCCACTGCAATCTGCATCATCACGATCATCAGCATCAGCGTCGCTCTGTCAACCCTGCCAATGAATCCCATCAACTTCCCGCTTAGCGAATTGGAGGTAGGCCATCCTCGTTCGCCCTCCCGCTGTTTTTGCTCTTTTTTGTGGATTTCGTTAAAATAAACAATGAATTAAATTGCGTAAAATTGAACATCACCCCGTCGCGCCCATAACCCATGTCTTCGAATTTGCCGGAACCCATCAGAATCGCGTCGTTCCGCCTCCCGGGACTTGTCCGCGTCGTGGGCGTTCTTCGCACAGTGCGAAGGTTCCCGCCGGGCCCGAAACCCTCCACCGCCGTCAGAATCTGGAGCCACAAAACCCCGACGGAGGTACGCCCTTCCGGGCCCGCGTCTTCGGGTTTCCCCTCCCGGACCTCCGCCTCAAACTCACCACCGTTTTAAACTCAAAATCTCTCAGCGTCTTTTGGCGTCCTCCTTGCTACCCCGCGACCGTTCGGGCTCGGTCGTCTGGAGTTCCATCCTCGGAACTCCGTGACGATTCCGCCGTCACTCACGGTGGAACCCTGCCGGCTGTCTGACCTCTGGACCCCGGGGATGCTTTTGCCACCCTCGTCGCCCGAACATTGTTGAAACATCACGGCGGCCGTCATCCCGCGGCGCCCCACCTCCCGGACTCCGGAAGCCTTTTCGCCGTCGCTGTGTACCCTTCACGGCGGTCGTCGTCTCCCATCTGTCTGGTCGCCGGGTCACAGTCCATCCTTCGTCGCCGCCATTCAATTCATCATGGTATGTCTCGCAGCGGCCGTGGGACCGCATCGTCCCGCCTCCCAGCTCCCGGTCCATCCTTTGCCGCCGCCTTTCATATCATTGCCATCACCATGCGGCGATCTGTACCTCGCGTCGTACCGCCTCCCGGGTCCTGGGACGCCTTTCGCCGCCGTCGCCTAGGAGTTGTCATAACTTCCCGGCGGCCATCCCTGCGTCCTCCCGTGGGCCGGAGCCAAACTTCACGTCGCCGTCGCCACTGGGCCACATTGCAAAGTCCATCGGTGGTGAACCTCTGTCGGCTCTCCGCCCTCGGGCTCCAGTTTTCTCTCGCCGCCGCCATTCAAAACGATCAAAGATTACGTGGCGTCCTCCCGCCTCCGGGGCCCGGCGCTCCGAATGCCGTCGGGTTCAAACTGTTAAACCAAACCTGATAACGGTCATCTTTTTGCCTCGAGTTCCGACCTCCGGGCTTCCGCGAGCGGACTTCTGTCCGATGTCCGCTGCCGCCGGCTTCCTTCGCCTAGCGCCTTCCGGCCTAAAACCTATGAGGTTCTTTAAATCGATCCAAATCAATTCAAATTGGGAATCTGACTTCGACCCACGTCCTAAATCATGCCGTTCTCCATCATGGCCCCCTTAAAACATCAAAATTTGGCCAATGGGGGTCTCCGGGAGCTTTTGCTTGTGTTTTCCCTTCCTGATAGCATTCTTGCCAGGGAAGCCCGGCCCTACGGGCCCGGATTGTCCAATTGCTCTAAAATGAAATTGATATCATCTGAGGATTAAATTTACGATGTATTTGAATGATTATTTAGATGATATGCTCCCAATGCGGACTAACATTAACGTTTTCAGTGTTTTGTTGTGCTGACTTCGCCCTTTGCTTGCAGGATATATGGAATCTGCTGCAGGAACATCAGGGGCCTCCGCCGAAAAGGACAAGGGTAAGAAATCAGGAAGGGCCGCTCGTGGGAAGGAGGATAAAGATCAGATGAAGTTCCAATTCCAGGGTGAGCCACTCCAGTCAAAGGTATCCACTGACTGGAAAGAGATCTCGGACACCAATATCGGCCAGGTGGACATAGATGAGTTCTCCCGGAGGGTGAAGGTCGACCCTAAGACAAAGAATGCCAGGTTAATACGCCAAAGTGGAATCGCCAAGGCTGCAGGCTTCCCTCCGTCTCTGGTAGCACCTGAATTAGTAATGGCTTGCCGAGAAGCCTACCAGACGGATACTAGAACAATCATGGATAAGGAGGGAAATATCCTCACCGACATGTCTCAGGAAGGAATCACAAAAATCTTTCACATTCCCACATTCCCACATATGCAGATCCCCATGTTGGAACAGTGTTAGGTGGCATGGGATGCCAATCCATTGGGCTGCAAGAAGTCAATCAACATTTACTGGCTTAAGGAGAAACGGGGCAGCACTGCACAGGTTCCCCAAGAACTATTCCGCAGTGACTTCCACAAGGATTATCACGACTTGGTGACCATGCTAAGCAGGGTCATGGGTCTCCCGACGACCGCCTACTTCCAAGAGTGGATGACTTACTACATTGAACAGATCATACGAGGGAATGAGGACGTAAAGATTAAGATCTCATTCGACTGGGGAGGCATCATCAGTAACTATTTCCACGAGCAGTTCGTAAATTTCAAGAAAAGCTCCAAGTTCTACATGACCTCGTACCTAGTGTACTCCTTGGCAGGTCAGAGACAATATAGTGGGCTCTTTGTGGCACCGGACGAGGATCACAAACGAGGGCTTAAGCCTTTTGACCGGTACCCTCAGCTCCAATACCGCTACTTCAAGAAGGAGTACTGCCGAGTCAATGATGCCTTCATAGGCCACATTATCAGATTGGTGGTCGAGGACTTCGAGAGAAGGGTATCCCACAGCGCCAGGGCACTCCTGAGGGAGTATGCCTTCTTATATATTCAATTCCCCAAGTTCACTTACATCCATGCCCAGGGATTCACGGAATGGCCGAACAGGCTAGCAAGATACCCGAACGACCGGATCATTCTCCTAGAGCTTTCCTGGCAGCTCCAACACATTAAGGCGGTCTTCGGCAATAAGCACGTGGTAGGGATCCCTTATCCCATGACTCTCGGCCAGGGCCTATATCGACTGCAAACATCTTAATGCACCACCAACTCAGAGAAAGAACTCAAAGAATATAACTTTGAATGGTACACGGCTCACCCACGAATGGACCCACATGGCCATGTCAGGAAGGCGCTAGGGCCGGCATACGCCCACAAGTACCATGTTGAAGATTTATGGGCGGATTGTAAAGATGATAAGGAGGTACGCATGAGACACTACATGCGAATGACAGTGCAGTTTTTGAGGAGGGTACAGCTGTTTCCGGTACCTGATCAACTTGAGGAGGATGAATCCACCCTTGTGCACCCGAGGTACCCTGCGGTTGCCGACCTGGCAATCCCCTCCATCGACTAGGATGAGCAAGAGGTCGAGGACGTGGATACCATCATGCGGCCAATCATAGCTCGCACTAAGGAGTGGGTTGATGGGCAAGTAGCACAACTGAAGCAGCGGGGGGTGGCTCTAACATATGAAGCACCCAAGAGCGAGCCAAGCGCCATGGAGGACGTTGCCGCCTCCCCATCAGCTGGTGAGACTTCCAAGTCTCCCCCCATAACTAGGTCCCAGAAGAGGAAGGAAGCAGAAACAGCACAGTCTGCGGACCCCAAAGAACAAGCAACGAAAGACACGAGAGGCTCATCTCCCAAGAAGCTCAAGAGGATTGTGATCACAACAGAAGCACAGCCTCCATTGCTCCTTCCTCGCCCAACTGGTGTGCTGCCCGCCTCTCAGGCCGTAATCGCCTCATCTCCACCGGCGGTGGACATTTCTGTTCACCTTGCCTCTTCACCCTCGACCGGGTCGATAATCAATATTGACTCCTCCTCTAGCATGACCACTTCCCCTTCCTCTGTTGCTGCCATGTCACCCATTACCTCCCTGCCTCTGGCAATGATAGCATCGCCAGTTCCCCTTTCTACTATGCCCGAGGCTATTACACGGCACCTGCAGAGTCTTCCCTCCGAGCTCTCGCAACTCTTAATGGACCACACACTCCAGGCGGCCCTCGCCCAAGCCCTCGCAACAGCTCAGCCTTCGCAACCGCCAATAGGTCTGCCGGCCATGGAGGCCACGATGCAGATTTCCAAAGAGTTGGAGGAGATAGAACAAGAGGCTTCAAAGCCCATCGAAGAGGAGGCCGATGATTATTATGAGCAACCTGAATATGAGCATAGAACCATCGACAAGGTTGTCTATGAGGAAGAAGAGACAGGCTCTTCCGAGGGCGGGGATGGAGAGGATGGCTCGGGTGCCAAGGGAATTATTTGGGTCTTCGATGAAGACAAGGAAGAAGAGTTGGCTCAGCAGCCAAAGGATGTTGGGGAGGAGGCAGAACAGTCACCACGTGGTGAAGAGGGACAGCCACAAGAAGAGCAACCTACAAAGGATATAGATATCACTGAGGTTGAGACCCACATTGTGAGGAGCCCAGAGGCCGAGGCTGTTGAAGAAAAGAAAGAAGAAGAGGTGGCAGGAGAAGAAGATCCCACCCGGATACTGACTACCAGGGCACCCGTTAAACACCTCATGTTTTATCAAGACTCTGACGAGGAGGAGGATGCTGCCAAAGGAAAGGGAGAAGTCGAAAAGGAAGAAGAGGTAGAAATCTTACAGTTAACGGAGAAGGGTGAAGGCAACCATGATACACCCAGGGACAAATCTGTTATGCCCGATTGGCTGGAAAAGCAGCTTGAAAAGTCTACTCCTGTTCTGAGCAACCTGAGATCGAGATTGGAAGCCATCTTGGCTTGATCTCTAGCCACCACAAAGAAGGAGAAGAAGCCCAAGGTCCGTTCCAAGATAACCATGGACGCTTCTGGCTCCTGGGCAGCACAAGTAGCGACGCCAACTGTTGGCCAGGCCAGAATTAGTTACAATATCTCCACTATTGACCTGGGGACAGCAACCAGGGAACAGAAGGTCGAGCATCTGGAGGAGTCAGTGGCCACGGTGGTGCATCTGATTAAACAGGACAAGGTCACCAAAGAGGAGCTAAAGGTGCAAGTTGCTGCCGTGACCGACTACATCTAGCAGTGGTCTTCAATAGACGACCTCCCCACTACCTCGATGGCCGCGCCATAGCTGCTCTCCAAAGAACAGATAGATAAGCTGGAGAGGAGGAAAAACTTGGAGAGGACCACTAAAGATTGGTTCCAACAGGTCATAAGCATTGGAAACGTAGGGATCAGCTTGGCTGTGCAGATAGCCAACAAGTTCCTGGACCTGGTTCAATCCTTGGAAGGCACGAAGAAACTCTGCACCGGCTTCCTTGTGATCTACGACTCCGCCTTCCCAAGGGTTGCAGCCATCCTTCAAACGCCAGAAAGCACATGGGAAGAAAATCTAGAACTAAAGAAGGAGGATCACTGGTTGGTGGATGTGTGGCACAGAGACCTCATCAACCGAAAGGAGAGGATGGAACAAATCTAGAGCTGGGTGGATCCGGATATTGCATGGATCAAAGAAATCTGGGCAGAATGCGCCGAGTACCTTAAGCTGATAATGGGCCATGATATGCCCACGGTGCAATTGGATGCAGAAAAGGTCAGGTCATACTTTGAGGAAAAGATGAAGGACGGGACAGCCGGAAATATCACAACAGACTTCCTGAGTTTCACTGCCCGTGCCTTCGATAGATCAGAGCTATTCAGAGATCAGGGCTCAAAGTATGACAAGGACTGGAAGCGGCTAGAAGAGAATGCCAAGGAATGGAGCTACCAGGCGTTGAGATGCGAGGTCCTCAAGGTAGACAAGCTCCAGGCCGCCATCCTCAAGTACGTAGAGCATGTAGCCTCCGAAGAGCGGAAAGACAGCCCAGCCAAGGAAGAAGACCTCCCAGAAGTGTAGCTACAGCCAAGAAAACAGCAATTAGCTACAGGACAAAAAGCAATAGTGTTATCCGCTAGATGACAAAATAGGGAAAAGACAAAAGATGTTTTAAAATTGTAAATCTATTTGGGGGTAGGTGAAACCCTATTTTGTAATGAATCTTGGCCACACAATTGTAATGAATCTTGGCCATTCATTTGACTTTTGGAAAACTATAAATAGAGCACTCCTCTCATTTGCAAAGAGAGAGTTGAGTTGTTGTAAAGGCATGCTGCTAAAATTTATGAGAAATAGCATTGACTTGGTGCATTTCCTTCTTTCTCTCATGTCAATTGATTCACTTCTCCAATATTAGATGTTTAGCTTAGATCTCTTTGCTTTTTAGTTAGCTGTTCATGTTACTTGGGTAAATCTTAGGAATGCTATTTGGTGTTTATGAAAATTCATGCACTGTTGATGATCCCTTAGTCCATACTTTTTGCTGTTTGCTGAAGGTAGACCGCTGTGCAAAGTTAGCCTGGACTTAATTAAAGCTGCCCCAAACACTTATCTTTAGTTCATACATGTATGTGGTGGATGAAGGATAAAAAATCTGTAGCCCTTAGAAGATAGCACAATTTCCATGATACTGTGAAATCCCTAGTTAAGTGGGATATTGTTTTAAGTAATTTTCCATTGCAGGAACTCCATTGTCACTATTCATTGCAGGTTTCGGACTTAGGAACTTTTCTTCCCTTTCGCTCTTTTTCCACTTCTTTAGAAACTGAACAATACCAAGGTTCATTGCACATTATAAAGCCAAATCTAATAACCAGATGGAGTTTGAGACTATTGTTTGAACCTACAGCCAACACGTAACTGCTTTCATGCTAAAAACTCCTTTTTGAAGATCCAACTTCATGCTTTGTGTCCACACTTTGTATTTCTATAAGGCCGCCTTGTGATCCCAGCAAATCACATCAAACTACCGAGGTATCTAAGCACTGTCATGACCTGACATCCGAGAGACCTTGGGATAGTGTTCTGCAATTCGATTGTGGGAGATTGTCTTTCAAGAGAGGTAGTGCACCTACGCACTACCTGTGTTGAAAAGTGCATAAAAAACACATCAACAGGCTTGTCATTATACATTTCTAAGCAGATATATATGCATTTCCTACCACCAAATAGACATTTAAAGGCTAATTTAATATATAAGGTTTGTTATAGCATATGCCCTATCTTGGCCACAAGTTTTTGATACATCTCAATTGAAGCTAGCTGAAAGAAGAATGACTTTGAGTTTGTTTGAATGTTAGGAATATTACCTTTTAAGTTTTAGTGGGAGAGTAGAGGTTGAATTTATGTAATTATTATTTTTTTATTTTATATGATTATATATTATATTTTTTTAATTATTTAAAATAAATAAAAATAAAAATAATTATGAAATCACTAGTTTAATATTTTAATCTTTTATATATATATAAAATTAATTATAAATTTATATTGGATTTTAATTATAAAAATATAACCAAAAAAATTGTTATTTGTGAAACTTTAAAGTCTTAAACATCATAATTAATATATTTTAAGTTATAGTATGATGGAGAGAGGTTATAGTTAATTCTTTTTACTTGTGTTGTTATGAAAAATTGGAATCCTTTTTTAAGATAGTTCGTTCTACAAGGTGTTTGAATTAGTTTCACTTTAAAAAATTGAGCGAATACAAATAATTTCACACAAGAAATTATAGAAGCTACATCAAATAGACATTTTTGTTTTAAATTGGTTTTAAAATAAATTTCATGCAAGGTACCACTGAGATATAAAATTCTTTAAGTTAGTCGTGGAACTTTCTTTATCTGCATTATTATTATATAAAGGGAAAGTTTAGCCAGCCGAGCTAGGGCCCCAACCCCTTTATCTACATTATTTCAGTTCAATGGGATTGCAAAATAAAAATAGGACCTTAAGCCCCTTCCATGAGATCAAATCTTACAGTTCTTTACCTTTGTAATGATTTTGGGTCATTAGACTATTTGATGAAAACAAAATCATAGAAATCACCTAACAAAAAGAAAATGATCACTAGCCATTCATTTTGTTTGAACCAATATAGTAGATTAAAAGTGTTAAAGCTTTCTAAATTAAACTATAAATCCATGAGCCCCTTCACATTGACAACAAGAATAATATGCACTAATAGATCATAAGCTTGCATAACAAATCAAATAAATTGTAGGACTTTGATATAATTTTTACTAGAGAGCCTTGTTGAACTAGTAGATGTTTTATTTGAGATTGTTAAAGTAGTGTGAGATATTTTTTGAAAAATCTCAAAATAAATTTAAAAAATGGAAAATATGCTAAAGTACCTAAATAAAATTATGATATATTTTTTGTGAAAACTAATAAAATTTCTAATACGAATATTAGATAAGATTATGGAATCCTTCCATAAGGACAATTTTATCCATCAAAATAATGTTTCATTGACTAGTGAACTAAAAATAACACTCTTTAATCAGGGTGAATGCATATCACAATAAATATTCTAGGGAAGATTCATACAAATTTATTCAAATAAATGCACTACCAAATTCTTAATCTTTTAATAATGTGATAGTCTAGGAATAAACATCAACTAGTGTCCAGAAAAATATGTAAAAACAGAAACTACTATTGTGTCATGTCCGCTCAAAACATCGCATCATTTATAAAGGGGTTGAAGGACAAACTTAGACAATAAAGAAAAAGACAATATTAACAAGTGTTAATTGTCTTTTATAAATCGATCACTACTATTCGAAAAGAGCAATATTTGCCTTAATCGCCACTATTCATTGAGTGCTACTTTCTAAACATATTTTGAAAAAAGTAAAACACCACCATTAAGGGAAGCAACGCGGGGTGCCTCATTAAGAAGACATGGCCAGGAACAAGTGGGTGCTACCCATTGATAAGTATAGATATACTGGCTAGCAACCATTTAGGAAAAAAGGAAAGGAGGTAGAAAATAGAAAAGATAAAAATATAGCAATCATCAAAGAATTCGATACTGCCTAGAGAAGAAGTCTAAACCTCTTGTCAAGTGTGATCCTACCTTAGCATTAAGCAATCTGGTTTCATGTTTATACATTTTTAGTTGTTGAGTTGTATGTCTAGATATATGTGTTATATGCACTCTGTTAATTTGATGTTGTGTGTCTTGCTTATTGAATTATGAAATCTAAATGTGAACTGATTGAATATCTTTAACGTAGGCATCCAGATATTAATCCAACAACTTGATTTAGTTAGATTTATGATCTAGTCAACTGTCCATACATTTTGAATTGCTAACTAGGATGAATCTACAATCTATGTTTTTTCAATGTGATCATAAGTATTGGTGATTAGATATGAATTATGAATCAGATTATCTATATTGATGTATATCTTAGTTCACGATATTTTTTCTTGCTTGGTTGACCACTGTATCCAACCATATATTTCTCTATTCTATTCTCTTGGAGACTCTATTTTTTTTTCACTACTTCGATGAATTTTCAGACTGAGCTGTGTGATGCTTGAAGTAATTCACTAAATCCTTTGTGCCATCCCTCAATAGTATTATTGGTTATGGGAAGATCATCTTGAGTAGCTGAATTGCAATTCCATATTGTGATTGGAAACTTGGGTGATCATTTGTTGCCTCTTTTGGTTAGTCTGCCAATCCACGTGTCTTCAAAATAATCAATTATGGGTTGTAGGGTCTCCTCATGTTCTATTTAATAAGGAGATTGTTGAAGTGTTTCAAATGCATCAATTACGTCTATCTGAGGCATGAAAGCTAATGCAACAAGTTTCTTTACTTCTCTTAATTCTATCACTTTATCTATCTTCTTAATGCCCTTTCATTTATATCTTTTCATAATAACTCTTAATCAACTTATTCCCACGAAATTGCATTTATTTTTATACTTATTTACCTTATTTAAGCATATTAAAGGTGTTTTAAGGCTATTTTAGGGGTATATAATGGATATATGGTCTAAAAATGACCTAAATAGCCTCCATGGTGCCTCACAATCATATTTAAAATTTATTTTATGTCATTTCTAGTTTACTAGCTTGATCTAAAATGACCATGGGTTATTCTTTCCATGGGTTATTTTGACCACGGGTTATTTTTTCCATGGGTTATTATGACCCTGGGTTATTTTGTCCTTGGGTTATTTTGGCTGGGTTATTTTGTCCAGGGTTATTTTGGCTGGGTTATTATGTCCTGATACCCAGTCTGATAACATCTGGGTTTTTAAGGAATAAGAAATCTACATAAAAATACTATAATATGTATAAGAATCAATTAGAAATGTTTGAATCTGCTTGATAAACCTACTTGTGAGGAAGGACCTGAGAAAGTGGTGCCTAGAGACCCCACTTAAGATCCGCCTATTCCCAATGCAAGGAGGGGCCATGGATGAGTGGAAAGTCCACTTAAGATCATCCCTGTCTGAAGGCAAGGATAGGCCATGGATGGGTGAAGGTCCCACTCAAGTCTGCTCAAACCAAGGAAGGGAAGAGCCATGGAGGGGTGGAGGTTCCACTCAAGTCCACCTGAACCAAGGAAGGGAAGGGGCATGGAGGTGTGGTAGGCCTTGACCACTTGTAAGCTATGTTGGCTTCATGTAGTAGGTGAAATATTTCTCCTCCTAATTCATAATAGTTGCATTTGTGATGAAGCTATAAATGTGATGCCATGATGTTAATGCTAACACATATGTGCATGTGTAGACTATTGTTCATGTGGTGAATGCAGGTTTTAATCAAGATTCCACTAATAAAGAGCTACTCATTGGATAAGGAGAAAGCCCTAACCCTAGTTTATCAAAATTTGTGATCAATAGACGAATTTTAGGGCAGTCCGGGACAGGGGACATTACATATTATAATTATTTATTCAAATAATTTCCCTTCCCATCCATGTGGACAACTCAAAGAGTCCCTCCATGCACTAAATTTTAACAACATAAAACACCACTCCTCCCTTATCATCCAAATAATCCATCATGTAAAAAGATTTCTCCAAAAAAGCCCACACATGTCCACATCCAATTCAAGATCCAAGTATCCTAACTAATCCCTTCCATATATTGATTACCATCTCAAGATCTAATAATCCCTATTGAATCAATTCATGAATGACAATCCTATCATCTTGGTTCCTGTATCTTTATTCAACCTATTTATCTTATTGTTGAGAAAACTAGAAATACCAATATTCCTTTCTCATCTAAAAATGGATTTTTTTCTTGTTTTCAAAGTAACAAGTACCCCATCTACAATTAAATTTTTCAAAACATGCATTATCAAGGAAAAGCAATAGGCTTTCATGAGCAAGGACTATTGGTTTTCCATTGTCTTTAGTTCCAAGCAATTGAGAACCCTCAACACAATCCATATGCATGCAATCATAATTGATACAATATTATTAACCAATCTGGTGCATCATCCAAATAATAAACAATTTTGTTCCCAATTTCATTGTAAACCTTGACCTATTTTACTCAAATTATCATTAGGACTATATAATTCCCAATCCTTTTTTGACTCATTTTCAAAAATACTATTATTAGGATGTATTATTCACAAACCTCCAATTAATCTTATTGTCAAAAATTCTATTATTAGGATCTCCTCTAATTATTCTTATTGTCAAAAATTCTATCATCATCACCATTATCATCATCATCAATCAATCAAATCAATCAATTTTAGCTTGCCTAGGTGAAACATCTTTCTTTTTTTGCATCGTTTATGCATGATTTCATGTTTTTCTTGTTTTATATGTTTTTCTAAATGCACATTTCTTGAAAATGGTATGGGTGAAGATCTAGATGTTTATTCCCATATCCCATGGTACAAGGATTGGATAGGATGAAGTTGGATAAGGTTATTTGAAAGATACTCTTGAAAGATGGAATTGAAGGTTTTTCTAGCTTCATCCAATTAGTGTTAGCTTATGAAGAAAGGGAGATAATAAGTTTAGATGACAAGGAGTAAGGAAATTTTAGTTACTTTAGTTAATTTTTTTATTAGGGTTGGGTTAAATAGAAAATTAAAAGTTATTGTTGTTCTTTGTAGAATTATTGGTTTTTTGAGAAGAGAATGGGGCTGAATAAATAGGCATTAGAGGTCAAAGAGGAGATGGCCTTAAAATGATATATTAGCTATGTATAATCATACAAGGTGGTACAAAGTGTTATAAAGGTTGGATATTTATAAAAGAGATTTTGATTGTGAATCTTTGGGAAAAGATTCCTAAGAAAAACTCTCTCAATATTAGAGTCGAGAAGAAGATAGGATATCTATGAAAGAATGCATTGATAATAATTAATAAAATACATCACCTTCTCATTTACACCTTGATTGCAATGCATACTGTTGATGAAACTAACCTACAATCCTATGTTGATGAATATGTTCCATGAAAAGATAACTGAGATAGAGGAAGGAATGCATAGAATAGGACCATTTTTGTTTATTCTTTGTTAATGAATAAAAAAAGCTTAGCTATGAATAGATCATCAAAGTACAATAATCAATGCACATTGATTTATAAAGAATTGAACATTGTCTTAGGATCATTTATCTAATCATACACGTATGTCATATTTAACATAATGTCTAGGTAGTTCACACGGTCTATATCACATGGTCACTCAATTATCTTGCATGACCATGGCCTAGTGATAAAAACCTTAAGGTAGTTGATTTTCATCCAAGAGATTGATTACATTTTAGGAGAAGTGAGGTACACCTAGTACTTTACTTGAGTTGACACACGTGTCAAAACACCTGTCGACAATTAGACATGTGAGATTGATCATTTTTTTAATTAATAAAATAATATTCATTTTTTAATTTATTGTAGTTATTTACTGTATAAATTATAATAATATCCTTTTATTATATTTTGTAAAACTTGATATTTACACTACATCAATAAAATAAAATTAGATCAAACTCCTCGAAAATTCATTATAAATAAGTAGATAGTAATGTAAAATAATTTTAAAAACCCCAATTTTTTTACGAACTTTCGAAATATAAAAAATAAATAGGCTATTCAAACACGCCCCACTATTATGATAAATTGATTAAAATTTAAGAATAAGATATCCTGACAAGATCTAATTTTTCAAAAAAAAATTGTTTTTAACAAAACTTTGACGTGGGCAATTGTAGAAATAATGGAGTCCATGAATTCAGGTTTGAAGCGATGCTCTCCATCGCCTGTAATCCTAAGAACAAATATATTCTTGTGCTTCTTCAAACTGCACTTTTTTTTCTCTTAATTATTTTCACTCAGATTTTCTGTGCTTTGGTTTGATCAAAACCCTACAAAATGCAAACGCAGGATCATGGTAGGATTGAACTTGTCACGAATTTATTTTGTGCATACATTCCATTAAACCATATTTTTTGTAGGCATTTTATCAAACAGTTACGCCCCTTGTCTATGCTTCCACATTTTGCATACATGTCTACCAGGGTAGTTGCAACTACAACATCTGACAAAATTCCTCCATCCGGTATCATTTGACGGATTCCATACCCTCTTTAAAAGCTCCCATTTTTGCACGGACAGGGAGGCTGCTGGTAGAGGTTGCGGAGTCTGGCTCTACAGCTACCAGTTGTATTTGCTTGAAAGATACTGAAGCCTTTACAAAAAATCCATCTTGCGTATATCCAAGAATCATGGCATTCCATGACAGCACATTTCTTTGAGGCATTTGGTTCCACATTTAGCATACATGTCTATCAGAGCATTTTGGCTTGTCTTCTGTTCGTTGCAATAACTTTATATAACCAAACTCTTCGCCAACATCCACCAAACTTCCGCTGCGCGGGAAACAATGTTTCGAATTTGGTTTGAATGATAGGCGGAAACTGGGCGGTTCACAGCTGACCGCAACAGTTAACGGGACTGCTCAGAGAAACGGAAACAGGTACCGATGAAAGGAGCAGATGTAATGGACCCCACACTAGCCACCTAAGCAGTCAACGCTTAGAGTGTGCTGGTTAAGCCCAGCCCTGATAACTCCGCAATAAATAAATAGATTTAAAAAAAAAAACCATCTACTTCGCGTAAAATCATTGTACAACATTTGAGATCCAATATAACAGAACGCAACTGAATAAATCACATGCCCTGCAAACACTAATACGTTGGGTTGTATTACAATACCACACAAGAAATCAGTAACCGATTGCTTTCCTATCAATATAAACCCTAAGAAACAGTTTGCAAAACAGGAAAAATAAATAGAAAGCCTACAAAGAAAAAAAGGCAGAACGTGAAAAACTCTGAACACCCGCGCTATACTGCATGCAGACGAAGAAATGGCACACTTGCCAACAAGAAGCTCAATTTCTCGCCCGCTGCTTCGAAGCTGTGAGTTCAGATATCAATTGGTGAGGCTAAAATACGATAAGTATATTTATTATGATTCGGTGGATTTGAAACTAGTTTGCAGAAGATGCCATAAAGCCTTCTGAAATCCGTGGAAAACTGTAAGGCTTGGTAAGCTGGTTGATGTGAATTCCTATAAGATCTTTAAAGAATAATTTTGATGGTAAACTAGAGTCGTCCTGGGGAGTACCTTCCTGTAGTGGTAAACTAATTTCGGCTTTCCTTTAGTCAGCCAATGTCATCGTAACACTCATGGTAAAGTTGTGACTTTTTAAAAATCCGTCTCCCTGCCCCCCTACCCAAATAAAATTTGAGATTTTTTTGATTCTGTATCTTCCGTGTACCCTAAGTAACAATCTCAACTGGCAGATACAAGAAAGCATTGTATCATGGCCTTCTGCTCCTGCCATTTATAGCATAAAATAGGTTATTAGCATAGTGTGAAGTTTCCACCAAACCCTGTCTCACGCCTGGAAACAAGTTTTCCTGCCGGTAAACTACACAGTCTTACCACTTACATAAAAACTTTACGACAGAAAAAAACACTTCACAGTAGAAAAATCAAAACTTATTTATTCATTCGGAATATCTTGCATTTAATATTCCCTTATATCATCGAATCAAATCCGATCTTGGTATCTTCTAAAATCAAATCTTCCTATTATTAAATATCTACATCATACACCGACTATAAGAGACTAACCGCCCAGTTCTTATAAATAAGATTGTATTGAAGTTGTTAAACTGTGCAAACTCGCTGAGGAATATAGGAAAATAAGACTGCGAAAGGCGTTACTAAACTTAGTGCAGAGGTTGCTATGTAAGCATGGAAAATTCCGTTGGAGTGAGTCATAGAATAACTGGTAAAACTATTCTGTTTTTTCCTACAGGCTAGCTTTGGAGTTGGGGCATACAATGAGCTACAGAGACATAGCTTCAAACGGTATATGCATTGTTTTCCATGACATCTCTATATTGTTTTTATTTTTTCTTTCGTGTTGATCTAGAAAAATGCATGCTTTGTCTCTTTTTTCGTTTGCTTTCCTTTTTTGATCTCTAAAACATAGTAGACAAAAGTGTAATTAAGTAGGAAAATTAATATCTAAGTATTGTAGCCATGTCTGCAACTTTTGTACAATAACTCAAAGGATATTCAGATTTAACGTTTCAATTTCTTGCATATTCTACCAGATAACTTCATTTTAGTTTTGATTTATTAAGCATTTTTCTGTTTCTTTAGCGCTTTTACTATTTAATTTCATGTGCCTTGGCCTACTGGCAGGAGGGTCCACTTGCCATGTAGACAACAGAGGCCGATAAAAGAATGTCTGCCAATCATTCTTAATTGTGAATCATCAGCTTTCCCTTTTTATAGCTTTTGTATGTCACTTGGTATCACTTTCTCTAGTGACTCTTGCAGATGGAAACTTGGAGAGTGTGAAGCTTCAAAGTCATTTGATTGACTTTTAAAAGTTTCACGTTCAATATTTTGTACATGAAAAGCAAGATATATGAAAAGCAGGATACAAAAGTTGACTGGAAGAACATACCTGATCAACACAATACATAGAAGATTCATACATATAGTATTATAGAGACATGAACTAGAAAGCCTTTGAGAGCAGAGAAAATTTACTGGACCATAGTTTACATTGCTGCAGCCATTTGGAAAAATATTTGTATATCATAATATCCGAAGGCCCTAACCAAAGAGACCCTATTTGGCTAACCCACAATTCAAAGCTGACAAATTCCCTACTGCAATATTAGTTGTTGCCATTTTGATGCACCCCAGATTATCTAGAAGAGGCTTCTGCTCCCACCTAAACTAAACTCAGATTCTCTGAAAACATACTTAAATTGTGAAACCATCTGAAATTATACCTATGCCACCTATTCACATAGAGTACAAATCATATGTGTCTTGTATATTCAACCTATCTATTTGCACCATACTTCATTCTAACCATGATCATCCCACTTGACACCAAACAAAAAAATGTTACAAATTCTATTATGGTCATATATAGACCTATATCTACTATTCTAATCCCCTTTAGAAAGTCTTGAAATCGAATTAGCACAACAAAATTTTGAGAAATCTAAATGATCCAGATTATATTTACAACTTCTCCATAGACAGTTTGTCCTAGCCTATGCTATTGTGGATACACATAACCTGCATCAAAGCTCCCATTTCACACGGTTAGGCAATGGATACTGTTGAATGAAAAAATTAAAAAACCCTAGATAATTCTAGTGCATCCCCCTCTCTATAGCCATATCCCTTACAAAGTGTTGCAGCCCCTACCATGTCGTCAATAGGCCCATTCCCTTCAAAGTAGTCTCATCAATTTCAGTGTTGCAGCAAATAACTTCACAGGCCCATTCCATTCAAACATCAACAATGACATAGGTCTAAAATCCTTCAACATCTCCAATAATATGTTTGTTGGGAATTTTCCCTCTGATTTCTCCAGATTGAAGGCCTTGGAGATTTTGGATGCTTATAACAACAATTTAACAGGGTCATTGCCTTCAAAGGTATGCCAAATTTCTAATCTAAGACATCTCCACCTGGGAGGAAACTATTTATCAGGAAGTATACCTCTCGGATATTGTAAGTGGGAACACCTGGAGTACCTCGGAGTATAGGGAAATGAGCTCCAAGGGAACATACCTACAGAACTTGGAAATCTCAGTAAGCTTCGTAAGCTGTATGTAGGTTATGGTAATGACTTTGATGGTGGAATCCCTTCCAAGATAGGGAAGCTAAGTAACCTTGCTATTCTGGATATCGCAGATGATAGTCAGTTGTCCAGTCCCATTCCCCCCCGAGCTTGGGAATCTAAAGCATCTCGATACATTGAAACAGACCTACAAATATGAAAAGATAGGAAGATGTTGTAAGGACACCTTGTCTTCAATTTATTGTAAGTCTGAAAATTATTATTCTATGTCTAGAAACCTTGATTTGTTATTTGTTTTGAATGTTAAATATTTTGAGCTTTGTAATAATATTTAATATAAAATTTACTCTTGTATCTATTTTGCATATTTATTTCTATATTAATAAATTTCTTTATTATAATTATTGTTTATTGATATAAATATTGAAGCACCCATAAATCTGCAAACATTCTAAACTCCATAATGAAGGTTAGTTTATGCAAACATACTAAATGCTCCTATGAAATAATGCATCATGCCTTCTTAAACAAGATAACAATATAAACTAATTGAGAGCATAAAAGCAAGATACATATCTATCCCATAGTGGATTGGTGCTTCTTTGATGTGGAAAGAAGCCATCTCCCAAACCTTGATAATGTCTGGACAAAATTAGCTCTCAATTGAAGAGAGTAACTTTGTATGAGGATTGTGGATGATTTGTTGAAAAATAAGCCTTCTACTTATATATTTTCAAATTCTAAGAGTGCTCAAAAGGGACCAATGTGGGATAATGTTTTAACCAATGAAATGAAGCCACTTCTCACCTTGTGAATGGTTGAGGAATGTGCAATTTTTGGTCAATGTGCCAATAAATGGGATTGGTTGGCATTTTCAAATTTCAAATTTAGCTTGTTGGAGGGAGAAAAAGTGACTTTAATGCCAAGTGGGGGACATGTAAGAGGGAAGTTATTGCCATGTTGGAAAGGACAAGTCAACTTGCTTTCAAATTCAAATTTGAGAAATATTCCTCCAAAGATGTTTTGTTGAGGGAAAATAATGAATTTATAAATGAATTAAAATGCTTTATTGGTGCAATGGGAAAAGCTAGAGGATGTGATGGGCGGTTAGATTAGATTAGTCAAGATCAGATTAACTTAGATGATGTTTAGGTGCTTTTGACCCATTTGATTTAAATACTTTGATTTATTTAAATCAAAAGAATGGAATATGCATTTGGGATTTAATTAAATAAATTTTGGTTTATTTAATTAAATGGGGGATGTGAGACTTAAATTAAACAAAGTTGATTTATTTAATTTAAACGGATGACCTTAGGAAACTGAATTTAATGAATTTGATTTACCTGATGAATGGATGAATGTGAGTTAATTGAATGTAGGATGTTAATTTCATGTGTCTACATTTTTCCCCTCTTTCAAGCAATGTACTTGCTGTGTTGGTTCAAAGAATAAACTTGCCACAATCAAAATTTAAAAAATTTCTTATTTTTTTGAATGCCCCAACGGAAAGAAGTGCACTAGTACAAATATATTATTTTTTTTATTAAGGAAAAAATAGGTTTTGAAGGGACCCAAAACCCCTTACAAACCAAAAACAAAGCTGCAA
Organism: Sequoia sempervirens; assembly: GCA_007258455.2. Taxonomy (NCBI): domain Eukaryota; kingdom Viridiplantae; phylum Streptophyta; class Pinopsida; order Cupressales; family Cupressaceae; genus Sequoia; species Sequoia sempervirens. The sequence goes on along the minus strand of VDFB02345691.1, from coordinate 84,418 downwards.
AAAGGACAGCTTGCAGCCAACCAAAAAACCAACCTAGAGAACTACTCCTGTGGGAGAGAAGAGTCATGTCGAAAGAAGGCCTAGAGAATTTTGCTTTCTTTCCCATAACAATAATCCAACCTTCTTCCACTTGCACTGACTTATCTTGCCAAGCCAACACACTTTTTTCGTAGAGATGAATGTCAGTAGCCACTGTCTCAGCGATTTCAACATTCTTCTTTCATGTAGGCACCATCATATCAAAAGAGCCACCAGAAATGATAGTCAGAGCACTATCACCCAAAATGGTAGCCTGAGACCCAACCTCTCACAATTTAGGGGATTCAACAAAATGAATTTGTACAGCATCAGCAACCCCACCTTCAAGATATCCGAAGGGGAAGCCTCAAGGCCCTGTGATCTCGATGCAACCACATCAAAAAAACTCTTGTGTTGTTAAGTTCTCTTCTCTACCATATAATGTTGTAGAGAGTCATCTCTCCACCATGTAGCCTTCATAGTTTTTTTCTCAAATCTGCATTGAGCAGCAACATGACCTATTTTAAAACATTTTCTGCAATGGAAAGAAATCCCTTCATAGTCCAAAGATTGGACCCAAGAACCCTTAGGAGATTTAAGTAAAATCTCAACAGGTAATCCTTTTGAAATATCCATTTCAACTAATATGTGAGCAAAGGTGGAATGAAAAATGTCAGAGGATTCATCATCCAGCAACAAAAAATCACCAAGGGCATCACCCACTTTTTCCAAGAGAGGGTCATTCCATAAATGGAGGGGAAGATTTGGCAGCTGAACCCAAATCAGGATCTTATTGAAAGTTTCAGAAATAGGATTCAAATCAGAATCCCAGGGCTTAATCATCAACAGAAATTTGTCCTCCCAGCTAAAATAATTGTCACATAAAATAAAATTTCTATCTTGAGCACTGTTTAACTTAGCAACAAAAAACCCCTTAGCCATGGGGAAAATATGAACTTTAGCAAAAATTCACGGTTCCCATTTGTTGGAAATCCAGGAGTGCAGTTGAGGGAGGCTCGGCCAAAAACCCCTAAACTGACATATCACCCCACGAATGGAGAACTCAGAAATGATCTTGTTTATTTCCTCTATTGTCTTAGCTTTCATATCAACATAAATGGTATTTGCAATAGGAATAAACCCTCTATTCGACAGATTCCCAAGCGAAAACCTTGAAGCCATCAGCGATGCCCTTGCAGCCATTGCGCTTTGAATTATCACATTTCTCCATAGCTTTCATTTTGCCACCTCCCTGGACAGTGTATCCATCAATGCCCATCGTGGAAGGGATTCCTTCACCAGCGACAACGGCAGAAGGGCACCCAGCGTCGCCATACTTCCTGCCCGAGCTCACCATACAAATTGGTTGGAAAATGATATAAATATATATTGTTATTTTTTAATAAAATTTAAATATAAATTTTATTCATGAGGAACTACTAAAAAAAAGACCAATATTTTTATTTCACTTTTATATATGCAAATTCCCTACTACTTGTTCAAAAGGAATCTAGTTGATTTAAAATGAGGCAGACATCCACCACATTTATATAATGCAATCTATCTATATAGATTTGAATTTAAATATATTGAATCATATAATGTTCAATTTAACTGAAGCACACTCATATCTAACAACATTGTGTTGCAATGGTTACAAATTTAAAGATTTCAAAAGAGGAGCTTAAAAAGAAATAACACTCTAATTTCACTTTAATAGATATAAGTTGACTACTACTAGGTTACATGAATTTACTTTTTTCAATTTGTACATAGATAATATCCTATTTATGTTTTTCATTTTCAGCAAGACATCCACAATAGTTATATAATCTAATTATACATATTTGTATTTAAATATAATGAATTATGTAATGTTCAAATTCATTATTGTTTTACCTTTGCATTCATATCTGTGTGTTCCTTGAATCTCTTATGGGTGCAAGTGCTAGACTATTCATTTAATGGGAAGAGCAGATCAGAGAGAGTACTGAAACTAATTCCATTGAATGTTGGTCCAATAAATGGAGAATAAATGTAGAGTATCATTCCTAACAGATTTTGTTTGCTGCTAGCAATCCTTTGAAGAGTTTTTTGATAGGATTTGATTTGCTTTGAATGAATTTTTTAGTTTCCAACTACATTTTACTGTATATGACCACCTAAGACTGTCTATAATTTTAGACTATATCACTGCCTAACACTGTCTATAAATAGAATGAATGATGTAAGGATAAATACAAAGAGTTTGCAGCTGAAGCACATAGAGTTTCAAGTCTCGTTGAAGCATTCAAACATCTTTTCTCTTGACACGCAGACCTAGTTCCTTCCTCACCACTGATACTCATGCACCATGAAATTGTTAAGAAAATTTCTTCACTTGTAGAGAATAGAAAATAGAGCCACACAAATTAAAGTTGTTCTCCATATTCTTTAGAAAATATACACCATCCATTATGTTGATAGTTTCCCTCCCTTGTGACTTCAAGCAAGTTGAAGCTCAACAAAAAAATATATCCTCACATCATTCTTGCGAAGTGCATTCACAATACCTAGGGGAGAAGACCCAGTAGCTGCCCGCCATTGAATAACCGCCACCTCCATGTTCACTTAACCCCCCAAAAAAAAATTGACTTTGATCCATTAAAAAACTTTATGTTATTGAATAACTAATTACAAAAACACTAATAACCGCTCATTAAGTGCTAAAGTGACTAATTTAAGTGGATTTTAAGTGCTAAAACAGCTATAATTGATTGAAATTATAGCGAACGGCTACTGGGACAGCCCTCTAAAAGGTGACTTTTTTACCTCCGCGCGCATATCCAATGCTCCCGCACTCAATCGAATTGCCCAAAAGCTGAAATCTTAGTTATAAGCACTTAACTCATGTGCGAAAAAAACCCATAAATTTTTTTTTTGATTCAACATATAGTTTGAATTCTACGGTTGTGCGAAGTTAGCCCTGGCGGCTACTGGGTCTTCTCCCTTAGTAGCCTAAATAAAAAATGAAACTTTTAGCATGGCTCACCATCTGCAAGGCAGTCAAAGCTTTATCTTCTTTAATACCCCAGACTAGTCACCCTCCAACTGTCACTTCAATCTATTCATTGTTAACAAAAAGTAGAACAAAAAATTCTTGGAGCCTTCAATTGAACAAAATACTGCATGGTGATGAGAACAAGGAAATACTAACCAACATGGAGTATACTACTGAGCCAAACGTGGTAGTCATGCAGCTACTCTAGGTGTTTGCTTCGTGTGGGTCCTATTAATTAGCTTGATGTGGAATGTTCTAATATCCTCATAGTAAATTTTGGTGGTTCTTGTTTTAATTTTTCCCCTCCACATCGCACTTTCTTAGCTTGCATTCGAACATTGTACGGGTGCAAATGGAAAAAAAATGGGTCCCACCATAGAGCCATAGGATGACTGGAGCTAGATGATATCAACCACTAATGGTGTTCACTTATTTCTATTAAAGTTGTATGCTCTAGAATTTTTCTACCAACTCTTTTCCACTTTAATCTTTTTTAAGTCCCCAAAGATTGTCTCAGAGTGTTTTCTCATTCTCTCTTCTTAAGCATAGTCACCATGAAACATGGGATACAACTTGTTCACGCTTCCCAAACTATTTTGGTGCAAGATTGCTTGATGCATGCAATTCTGTAAGCTTTAGATTATTTATTGCAAAATGAATTCTTTCTCTATGTTAGATAGAAACTTTGTTAAATGGTTCTCAAATTCCTCTTTTTGATAGAGTGAGATTTGAAGAGTACCCTAAATAGAAAATTAGGGAACAACATAGATTGCTATTTATGGAAAATGCACTTGGTGTTCAATATAAAAATAAAATATCTTAAGAATATTTAGGATGATGTTTTCTTATTAATATTGTACTATCTTCTAGTTGAAATATTTATGGATAATTTTATTTAGATTATTTAACTACTCAAAGAGAGTTAGTAGGGAAGGAAAGAGAGTTAGTAGGGAAGGAGAACCAATCAACAAAAAATTCAAAGCAAGCTACTATTTCCATGTTAGCCTCGAAGATAATAGTTGATTGGTATTCAATCAAGATTTAGTTCTTTGGTAAAAGGTTATGGAAAAATATATCATTATAATAAAGATGGAGGTTTTTTAAATTTGTGTGTGCTATGTGAACATTACTATATATTTTGAGTTGTAGATTAAAGTTGTGCATTTTAAGGTAACCAAGAGAGAGAAGTTCATGTCATTCACCGTTTATGAATTTCTAAGCAAGCTAGTTATTTCTATATTATTTAGAGTGATAGTATCTGATTGCAACTAAACCAAAATGTGTTACCTTTTTAAGGAAGATTAAGGAAGATAACACACTATATTTCTAAGTGCTTCATTTCCAATCAAAATTCAATCAAATCCCTCAATAATTTTTTTGGATCATATCCAATAAATATAAAATCTTAGAAAAAGAAATGACAACTTATGTTAATGAAGTGCTTTGATTTCAATCACATGTTAATTTTGTTCTTCAATAAGAAAGAGATTCCTATCTGTTGGTTGGCATAATGTTTGGGTTTGACATGTTTTGTATATATATATTTTCTTAATGGACCTTACTAAAGAAATCAAGTTATATAATTGTCTGTCGGCGTAACCCTTGCACCCCTCTACATAGAGAAGAAATGTAGAGTATTACTATGTAGAAATGTAGAGTATCGTTCGTAATAGATTTTGTTTGGTACTAGAAATCCTTTGAAGAGTTTGTTGATAGGATTTGATTTGCTTTGAATGCATTTTACTATATATGACTACCTAAGACTGACTGCCTAAGGCTGTCTGTAATTTTACTCTCTATCACTGCCTTAACACTGTCTATAAATAGAATGAATGATGTAAGGATAAATACAAAGAGTTTGCAGCCAAAGTTCATAAAAGAATACAAATATCAAAGTATGTTCCCTTTTTTAATTTTACCTTCTACGCTAGCATAATCTAGCATTGATGTACCTAAAATATGTGGAACACATAATTTCAAAAAATACAAGACAAAATAAAGTGTGTACTACTATAGATAACCTGGGATTGTCAACATAGTGCATGTTTCCTATTGAGAACACATAATTCTTATACCATGGCGTACTCTTACAAAATAGAACCCCTTTCCAAATGATAATCATGAATTTTGAATGCATATAGAACTTGCAAAATAATTTTTCTTAACAAAAAATTTAGTTATAAACACTAGGCCTGCAACTCGTTGACAAATGAAACCCAACCTTAAATGGCTAAGTTTCCTAGAATGTTTTACAAAGTAGGATGAATATCATTGAACATATCTACAAAGGGTTTCCTTTCCATGAAATGGCATGTTACACAACATAAAAGATGAGAGAACTGAGAATTTTCTATTTTTAAAAGTTCTACAAATGCATGATACGAGAAGTTGTCTATTGTCTGTAGTGGTGGCTACAACAAACCTTATTTCCTGTAGGTTTCTTAAGCCAACCAAAAAGGAAACAGATTCTACAGATTGATACTTTACACAGATTCTACAGATTGAGACTTTACACATGATTTTCAGATTGGAAACATATTTTTGTAGATCACTAGTAAGAGGAGAAAATAGCAACTTTAATAATATGCGAAGATCAAAATTGATTACAAACACAAAGAAGCTTTCCAACAGCACTCAACAACAAAAATGTGCTATCAATCCATCATCGCCATGAAGAGAACAATATGGTGTTCACTTGTCAGACAGAAAAAATGTTATACTTCACAGTCCAATATGTTGTCAGAACTTTCCATCTCCTTCAAGCCCTTTGGTTTCTGCATTATAAAATAGAACACAAACAATTCAATCACTTAGTAGATTTGTAATGTAAAGATTTTGATTCAATAAAAGCAAAGTCCAAAAAAAATTAGGGACAAGCTAGATGTAGGGACTGATGGCTGGTCTTTTATTTTTTCTGTTTGGGATGTTGAAGATAAAAAAGGTGGTAATGATAATGAAGACAATGATGGGTGGATCCTTCTATGGTTGTTGTGGATCTACTGATGTATGGGGTAAGCCAAATGATTAGATTCCATCTCCCACCAGTGCAAGCTGATGTATGGGGTAAGCCAGATGATCAGATTCCATCTGGCACCAGTGCTCTTACTCTCATTGCATAAGACTTGTATGGGGTAAGCCAGATGATCACATTCCATCTGGCACCAGTGCTCTTACTCTCATTGCATAAGACTTTTATCTAATTGTGTTCTGTTTTGGATAAGACTTTTATCTAATTGTGTTTTGTTTTGGATCATCCATTTGAATATTTGAATATTTGGGATGTGACCTTTTTCACCCATCTTTTCTCAAATATATATAACACTATTTTATAAATGACAACATAACAACTATTCATTAAAACATAAAACGAGAAAACTACCTTTTAAGCCAACAATGAGATACTCAAAAACCCTGCAACCCCAGCAACTGTTGATTTCAAAATTGATAATTTCTTCTCCATAAAGACCTGCAAAACCTTAACAAATAAAGAATAAAGAGCTCAGAAACTTGAAATTCCTAAATATTATCAACTCAAATTTCTTTTCAACATATCAACAGACATGAACACATCCAAATAACACAATCACATACAATGAAACAATAAAATCATCCTCATGAAAAAACAATAAAAAACACAAAAGCTGAGAAACAATATTTACCATGCATAAGGGAAACTTGAATAGATCAAGTATGACAGATAAGTTGAAGGCTATGACAAAGTTTTGTTTCTTTCCATCTAAATCAGGGATATAAGCTACGCACTCACGTTCACTGTAAGGAACAAATTGGGTAACAAAAATTCTGTTTTCTTTAATTATACTGTTATGAAATACTTGTATGGCCATCTGGGCATCCTCTGTAGACACAAATCTAACATAACCATAGCCTTTAGAGATACCATTGTCCAAGGTGGTCACTCTAGCTGATATCAATGCTCCACAGGTAGAGAATATCATGTGGAGTTCCTGGCTAGTGTTTGACGGCTCCAAATGATTTATAAACAAATTTCCCTCCATTGCATTGATCTTTGGCCCCCTAGGCTGCATGGCAACTCGAAGAGGCAGGCCCTTCATAGTACAACCATCCAGGACCTGTAAAGCCGAGGCAGCATACCAGGCTTTTACATAGTTCACATAGGCATAGCCAAGGGACTGCTTGGAAATTTTGTCACGGACCACGTGACAGGAAGCTACAGGACCATATAGAACATAATATATAAACATATTTAATGATTTTTTTTTATATATTAACTATTAATATCTAAAAAAATAACAAACCGATAAATAAATAAATAATAAAAAGGACACAAAAGTGTGTTAACTTACATAGTTTTTAATTAGATCATCAAAGGAGGGATGAGCAGAAAGCATTTCAATAGTCTCAATCTCCATTAAAAATCTCCTGTAACTCACCTCACCAACTTGTTAAACAGTGGCATTATTTATAGCGCAATAAACCAGCATTTATAAAGACACGTCGAGTGGTGCCGTGTAGAGATCTGCAGAAATATAATGACGAGTTACAAAATAGGTTTGCCACTTATAAATCTGTGTGCCAAGTATCATACGGCCCGTCCCATATGTGGGACCATGGACACCCGTAGAGTTCAGATTATACAAGGAGCATAACAGATCTAAAATGTCAGATAGGAATTGTACTCTTGTACACACAAGCCCAAAATGAAAGCAGGGGGAATCGATCGTGGTTCGGAAAATCCTTTATGGAAGTTCTCTCTAGAGTAGTCATTGGTAAACCACTGGGAATGGTTTGTAGATTTTATATGCTTTTTCAATTTGTATTATTTCACTCCTCGATGGATTGATAACTGAGGAATTGTTTCTCATCCCATATCAAGGTGATTGGATTTGTATTTTTGCACCAATGGAATTTCATCTCACAATAAATTATATAGCTCTGTTTCTCGAGCAAAAGAATTCCTCCTTCTTCTCTTGGGAAGAGAGAAGGGTGCTTATGACATTGTGAAAAAGGGCATATGGAATTGTTGGTGGTGAATTTTACTTGTGGTCAATTTGTCATGACGTGAAATTCACCATCATGACAAATTCACTGTAATGGAAAATTAATTTTTCATATATTATTGAGATTAATTTTCCCCTACCGTGAATTGCTGGTGGTGAATTTTACTTGTGATGAATTTGTCATGATGGTGAATTTTCTCACAGTGAATTATTGACAGTGAATTTTCCATCAATAAATTACTAAGGGTGAATTTGAACCGTGGAAGAAAGAAAAAAAGCCATTCTACTCTAGTATATATTCTAAAGAGATTCCAGGCAATACTCACTATGGGAATCATAACGTATTTCACCTTTCCCACAAGAGGGAAAGACTGAACCACATTTCCCAAGTGGAGCAAGGGTTCTATCTGTTGCATTGATTGATTAAACGATGACAGAGTTCTATTTCGAAGGCCGATGAGGTCTCTTACCTTCAGAATTAAAATATAGAAAATAAAGTTTGTAGAAATCGATGGCATAGGCAGTTGGTCTGATTTTATATTCAAGAGCATTCTGTAAATTGAATTAGGAGCATCATCATGTAATGGGTTTAATAATAGAATTCCGATTTACCAGAGATGTTCTGATTTATCCTCATTGGATCTGCAATTAGTACTGAATGTTACGTTTTCATGGGACTAAACTGTGGTTCATGAAATCTTGACTAGAAAATTTCTGAAATTTAAATGTTTATTGACAGAGTGTATTTGATTTTTCAAGTCCATAATGACTAGTATCTATTTGTTCATATTTTATGAGATTACTACTTTTTGTTTCGAATTCATTTAGGTCAGAAAAATAATTTGCATGTGATGCTTCAAATTTAAATTATTCAATTTTATGTTATGTCTAGAACAGGAACTTTTGATGTTGAATGGTTTTCTGTTGTGATTCAGGATGTGATCAGAAACATGTTGGATCAAACATCTAATTATTCTTACTCGTTCAAGGTTGTGATTAGTTTTGGCATGGGCAAATTAATTGCGAACTTTTAATGCGATGAATTTTTTCCAGGGGTCAATTGCTGGTGGCGAATTTTTCTTGAGGTGAAAATTCATGGCGACGATGAATTTCCATCCTGAATTGCTGATGGTGAATTTTCCTAGAACCATTATTTTTGTATTTTCCATATTCAATATCTCAATAATTGTATGTACTTATTATTTGATAATTTTGACTGGAAGGGTGACTGCTGATTTTCTACAATTTGTGCAGTCTCAATCCAAATCTACTCTTAATTTAAATTTCAAAATGGATGCCATTCGTCCTGAAGGCTTTTGATCTCCAAAACCATCAGCCAATCCAGATAGTCTGGATAGTTTAGAAGAGAATCCACCGGATATCAATTTAACTCCACAGAATCAATCTATAAAAGTCACTACAGCCTTTTCCATACCTCGGGTTAAAAAAAATCACTGTGTCAAACGAGAACCCTTCAGAACTAACCCAGCTTTGTCAAAGGGGATGAATGCTACAGCTAGAAGCAAAGCAGTTGCACCAAGGCACATATTATTTGAAACTCCGACTAAATCTGTAAAATAGACTCCATCAAAAGATCTTGCACCTGTGAAAAAATAATTACAGTGATAGAAAATTAGGTATAAAGTGGAGCTTGTTGAAAATGCCTAAAAAATTTGCAAGTTGATGTAATATGTGGAATTATGAATCATAGACAAAGGAAACAAAACATTTTTCAAGTTTTAGGTCAACATGGACATGGAAGCTTTAATAGTGATATAAATACAAATTTGTGATCGAACATCCGTGTATTATATGAATAATGGTTTTGATTTTTCCAAATATTATAAGAACAAATAATTAAAGTGATAGCCTATCATCTTTCTAAAATTATAGAATATATATATCTTTTACTTGTTGACGAATGGAATGTCAACAATGCTTCAAGAATTAGGAAAATTTAATAGGAAAATTTAATTAAAAACAAGACAAAAATAATTTTTATTTTATAGTAAGTCTATTATAACTTAAATCGGATTTCAAACCTCATAACATTAAATATTACAAAATGATCCATACTATAATTTACATGAAAGTTTCTAAATAACTTATTATGGCCACCATACATTGGTGCAATCTATAGGTAGACTAAACAATGGTATATAATTTCCATATTTCTTGGTTTAATAAGAAGTTGCCACTCAAACTCCGCAATTCAATCATTCAGATTATTTTTCCTTCATTATTGTATACTGCTACTTTCTCTCCCACAACTAATATGCTTCCATTGCTATTAACTGCTATGCTGTAAATTTCTTGAGGTAAGTCGATGTGTAAAGGTGACCATATATTTCTTTCTTTTCCTTCTTTATCCACTTTCTCTAACTTTCACATATGATGATATTTTTTGTCAATAAACACTATATAATCATCACATCCAGCTAATTCCCAAGATGTAGTAAAACTCTTCAAGTGAATCATAACATCATAATGTTTTTCATAAATTTTTGTTTGTACTTCTTTGGAGGGGAAACTGGTAATATATAGGTACTCTACAATAGGATCTATTGGGGATGGAATTATCATCCAACTCTTTTCAGCCCAACTAAATTTAATTATCCCACTTGTTTGTATGATTTCTTAAACAATAAAATTGTCCTCGAGAGTAGAAACTTCTCCCCAAAGGGAAATAGGAATATTGAACAAGAATTTGGTTCCATAAGTTAAATTTTGAGTCATAATTCTCAATAGTACTTCGACTATTTGTGTGCCAGTAGTATTTCCCAAGCAAGATTATATGTTGATTAATGGAAGAGACAAAAGTTGTCATTATGAAATTTTTTCCTAAAGTGGTTGTGATTTTGAAAGAACAAGGAACTTCTTTCCAAGTCGCAATAGCTACATTAGATTTATCATATATGTAAAAATTGGAAGGACCATCTCTTACCCATTTGGAGTAGTAGTAGATATTGTTGGAAACCACTTCTATGCACTTACAATTGTTTGGAAATTTTATTGAAGGAACCTTGTAAAAATCTACATCACCTTCAATGATCCATGATTGTATCCCTTCAGACCCATATGAAGTGAATTGTAATAAGAAAACACAGCTCAAACGTGAACCATCTATAACTATGGTTTTCAGTGAATTAGATGAAGAAAGCATTTCCTTCCACTTTTTACAAACCAACTTTATTCTTGAAAAAGGTCTACTAGACAATTTTGGTACACTCATTAACAACAATTCTTCTAATATCTTTTGCCATTCCTCTTTTGTTGTCTTATTCTCCATCAAACCTGCAATATATATTTGTCATGAGTGAATAAAAAGATATTACAACTTGCACATATTGTATGAAAAGAACAAATTAACTTTTCAAAACATCAAATATCTTTATAATCAAGTTTTGTTCATTCAAATAGGTTTGAAAAGAATTTAAATGTCTTGGCATACATTTAGAATTTAAAATATTTCTTAATTGCAGCTATTATTTGTAATTTCATAATTTATAAAAAAAATTGTCCATTTAAATAGGTTTGAAAACAATTTAAAAGTGTGTGATATTTATAATGGCAACTCTCATCTATAATTTTATAATTAATTACAAATAATGAAGAATGCTTTTTATTTATACAAAATGTTGATTGTATTGAAAACATAAGTATAGAATTTACATTAGTTAATTTCTAAGGCTTTAAGCCCCAAGCTAATCTTAGTGGTATTTGTATTGAGCTTCCCCATTGGATTGGTGTGATTGGAACAGTAAATGGGTGTTGATCATTGAAAGGTATTCCAGAGTAACAATCAAATTTGATCATTACATATTTTGGTGGTTGTGGTGGATTTATATACAATTATGTTGAGCAAATCCAAGAGCTTCAATTATAATTATTTTGATGTATTACAATTTTAATGATAGTATTGGAATATACATAAATTGAAATTTTATATGATTTAAACTAAATTAAATATAATGTTATATTGTAGTACTATATGTAATAGTATATATTGTATTTGTAAGAATTAAATTATATGCATATGAGTTCTTAACATGTATGAAAACACTATGCATTGGCATAGTTGAAATACATTAGTTATTGTTCATCATAGTAGAGTTCTTTTAAATATCCTTAGAATCCTAGAACTTTACTACATGATTGATGGAATTTTTGTAATATCTTCAATTTGGTGTATTTCTTCTTCTTCAAGAGTGATAGTACGTAAGTTGCTTTGAAAGGTATTTATTTATATTGAATTCATTAGAAAAAATATGTATAACAAATATTTGTTTAACAAAATACAATTATGACAATTTATATACATAGAAGATATATAATAATTTTATCTTAAACATGTTTACAAAAAATATATAATTATATACATATATATGAGAATTAATGTATAGAGAAGATATTTTAAGAGATATCATATTGAAAATACATACGTGTGTTACAGAGTATGTGCATATGAGTTATGAATATGTATAACAACCATTTGTTTTATAATATACAATTTTGACAATTTATATACATAGAAGATATATAATAAATGTATGTAAAACATGTTTACAAAAGTATATAATTATATACATATATATGAGAATTAATGTACAAAGAAGATATCTTAAGAGATATCTAATTGAAAATACATTGATATGTTACAAATTATATGCATATGAATTATTAATATGTATGAAAACACTATACATGGATGTAGTTGAACTACATTATTTATTGTTCAGAAATAGTAAAAATTATTATTTATTGTTCAGAAATAGTAAAAATTGTTCAATTATTAGGTGTGATGAGCCTTGCTCATACTGTTCTAGAGTTCTTTTAGAAATCCACATAATCCAGCAACTTTAGTACATGTTTGATGGAATTTTTCATGTAATATCTTTGACTTGTTGTATTTCTTCTTCTTCGACAATAGTATGGTAAGTTGATTGTTTAATTTTTTTGATAATATTGTTACAATCTACATATATTGATTTGCTTAATTTCTCAATTTTGATTGTTTAATTTCTTTGATAATATTGTTACAATCTGCATATATTGATTTACTTAATTTCTCGATTGGGGTTTCGATGTAGGTATTTGATTCCAGATAATCATTTGGGATTATGATTAGACTTGTTACTTAATATAGACAAGTGTAGAAATCATTTACATATTATTTGATATAGACAAAATATTTAAAATGTGAACCATAAATGTATTTAGCTGTTTAAAATGGAAAAAAATATTCATATAATTCATTTTATATAAACAAAACCAATGGTTATAAATATTTTTTCATACTAAACATTAATAAATTATTTTTTGGAAATTATTATTATGTTATTTTGAAAATTATTTTATATTTTTTTTTCATAATATATTACATATTATAATTATTAGAAGATTGATTAATTTGTGTTATAGGCTCATGGAAGGTGTATGATATTTTCAATACATTAGAACTTTGGCATCACTTTGATAGTCTAGTGTTATATATCGATATTTATACCTCTAAGTTAATCATACTTAACATTGAGGAAAATCTCCTTCTACTACCATACCAGATACCCTTTTAGATATTAGTCCACTAATCCCAATTAAAAAGCTATTAAAATATTAATAGAAAATACTAGAGGAATGATATGGTTGATCTTGATTTATATTATAGCCCATAATCCTAAGCATGATTAGCTTATTCCCAATCATTTTGAATTAATGATTTAGGTTGTCAAGATATGCATCTTTGACCTACATACTATCCCACTAAGTTGTTGATTACATGATGTAGGGTTAGATATGAAACCATTGTATTATGTGATTCTATTTAAGATGTTTGTAGAAGCTACATAATAAAACGACCACACCCACTATCATATGGTATAAATCGAGTTTGGAGAATAATTAAAGAGTACCCACATTTGGTTGTTTTAAATATTACTAAAATTTGCATGAAAAACTAAACTTTTGGCATCATCATGATATGAGGGTTGGCATTGTTTAGGAGTGTGTGCATGAATTTGTGCCAATTTGAATGATTAAAAGCAACTAAAATTTAAAAAAAATACAAAAAAAAACCCACTTATATAAGGAAAAAGAAGTTTATATATATAATTTAGCCGCAAAACCATATGTTTTTGAAAGAGGAAAAAACGGGTTTTACAGGACCCGAAACCACAAAGTTTACAAAAAAAAGAAAAGATTGTTAAAGATCCCATAAACAGAGAGGTTGTAAAGAGGACAACAAAATGACAAAGTCACAGCCACCAAAAAAGGCCAGCAAGGGCCATAGAAAAGACCCAAAAAGACCAGACAAAACGCCAGTAGTGACTAAATTTGGGACTTTAAAAATGCGAGCAACCGCAAAATTATATGTTAGACTCCATGTTGCAATTATATTTTCCCAAGTGATATTATATGTTAGACTCCATGTTGCAATTATATTTCCCCAAGTGATTGAATTCTGATGTAGGAACATCCCAAGTGAATCAACTATCGGCATCAACCAAAAATATTTTAGTTTAATGAGTTGAGTTGATTAAAATGGCGATGTTGCATTATTGCTTCTCTATCAATACAAGCTACGAAATTGAAAGGTCAACAAGCAAACAGTTGTGAAAAATTAAATTTGAAGATTTAAATTAAAAGAAATTGAAAAGGGGGATGATTCATATTCCAGGCAGAGGACTTGAAGGAGGGCCATTGATTCAGTTTGATAGGGATATTCAAATTCTATCACATTGAAAATGAAATGCAACATTGTTAAAAAAAGGTCGGCTAATCTAGGAGAGTGTGGCGCACCTGTGAAGAAATGAAGAGAAGAAAATAACCTATGCAAGAGGTTTCCCACAGCCAATGGTGGATATAGGGAGGATCGCAAGAAGTAAAGAAAGTGAGTGTGAAGACATATCCACATAGTTTAAATTATATTGCATTAAGTTGAGTGCAGGCTGTACCCTTAAACCAATGCACGTCATTAAAAATCATTTTTATTATTATATTACACCTCTTCCAAATTTCCTTCAAGCATATAAAATTATAAATCCACAATCTTCTAGAAAAAGGGGTCAATTGTGATCTTGTTGTTGATACTTATGTAGTCATATTCTTTCTATTTAATGTTAGTTTTTTTTTTTATTATGTTTATTAAATGATAGACTATTTTAAAAATTTCATAATTGTTTGAAATATATTATTTTATAAATAATATGTTATATGAAAATGTCATAAGTTCATACAATTCTTTCAAATTTGACTTAGCTTAATAAATCTTAAATATTCTAAGAAGGACAATTGTTATCTTTATGCAATCATATGATTTCATAATAAAACCTCAATATTCTAAGGAGGAAAACTTTTATCTTTATGTAATTATATTCTTTTTTATTGAAATATGTTCAATAACATGTCAATATTAAAGCTATATGTTAAGCAATTAATGTAGTATATAAAATTTTAACATAATATTTTTTTCATGTTCTATAATTCGTCATCACAATGTATAATTAAAATGTTTATATTAAAAAATGTATAATTAAAATGTTTATATTAAAATTTTGTACATTTATATATTATGTTTTAAAAAGTGCAACACATTTTCCACATTAAAAGAAAATATTAAAGATATTAAAATTTTGTATGTTTATATATTACATTCTAAAAAGTGAAACATCTTCTCCACATTCAATTTCTTTTACATAAAAAATGAATTCTACCAAATTAATTGTATAAATTGTACTATAAAATATCCGTATAAAATAATCATCTAATTTTATATATAATTCACATATAATTCTCTTAAATTAATTGTATAAATTCCATTTTTCATTAAAAAAATGAAAACATTAATATATTCAATGTATTTCCTTATAGTAAATGTACAAATTTCATTTTAAAATATCATTAGTATTTTCTTACATATATCAAATATTTATGGTTATCAATAAGTATTTGGTTAATTTAGGTTGCATATTAATTTTATTTTAAATAAAAATATGATATTCTACAAGCAACAAATGATATTTTTTTGTTCAACTATTGGGGGTATGATTAACTTTAGGTTGTTTAAAATGTCAAATCTTAGACACTTCTCAATAGATGTGTTGATGTGGCGAATTGTATGATGAGTCATACATCCAAACCTCTTAACTGGCAGTTGCACAATATTCAATTAGAAATGGAATAGCTGATAGGCACCGACTGATTTTGTTTTCTCATAAAGTTCTCCCTGTTGGCATCAGCGTCAGACTGGAGGATATTTTTCCTTATCTCTCTCCTTATCACTCCCTCTTTCTATTTCTCTCTGCTTATATCTCCTCTCTGTATTTCTCTCCTCCTCTCCCTCCCTCTCTATTTATTTATAAATATATCTCTCACTCATATACACACACTCCCTCTTTCTCCTTCTCTATCTCTATCTCTATCTCTCTATCTTTTCGCCTATGTATACATATTTCTATTACTTATCTCTATCACCTTCTTTCTCTCTCACTCTTTCCCCCTCTATCTATATCTCCCTATCTCTTCTCCCCCTCTCTATCTATATCTCATTATGTCTACCTCTCTCTCTCTCACTCATCTTTCTATATCTTTCTATCTATATCTCTCTTTATCTATCTCCCTATATTTCTCCCTATACATCTATATCCTTTCCCTCTCCCCCCTTCTTCTCTCTCTATCTTATTCATTCCATCTCTCCCTCTATCTCTTCTACTCTGTATCTTTATCTTTATTTCTCACTCGATCTCCTTCTCACTCATCTCTCTATCTCTTTCTATCCATATCCTTCTCTATGCATATCTCCTTATATATCTATCTCCTTGTCTCTTTATCTCTTTTCCTATCCCTCTCTATCTCTCTATATCACCCTCTATCTATATCTCTCCCTCTCCCTCTCCCTCTCGCCCCCTCTTCTTCTCTATCTCTCTCTACATATATCTCCCTCTTCCCCATCTTCTCTCTCTCCCTTTCTCTCTCCCTCCCTCTCTCTATCTCTCTCTCATCTCCCCTTCTCTTGCTCCCTCCCTACCCCCCTATCCATCTTTATATCTCAACCTCTCTCTCCCTTTATCTTTCCATAGAGCTCTATATCTATTTCTTTGTCTTCCCATTTGTCTATCTCTCCCTCTCTCTCTATCTCCCCCTATTTCTGTCTCCCTCTCCATCTCTATTTGTCTTTCTCTACTTCTCTCTTTTTTTCTCTCTTTTTTCTCTTTTTCTCTCTCCCTCTCCCCCTCTATCTATATCTCATTATATCCCTATCTTTATATCACTCTATCTTGCCATATATCTCTCTATATCTTTATCTCTCCCTCAGATTCCTTTTCTTCTTTATCTCATTATCTCTTCATGTCTATCCATCCCTCTCTATCTCTCCCCTTTATCTCCCTATCTCTCTATCTTTATATCTCCCTATATCTCTCTCTATATCTAATCTATTTGTCTCCCTTGTCCTATCTCATTCTATATTCATCTCTACCTCTATCTATTTGTCTCTCTTCCTCTCTCACTCTATATTCATCTCTACCTCTATATTCCTCTCTTTCCCTCCATCTCTAGAAATTTCCTCCTCTCTCTACCCATCCATCTCTCTCCCTATCTCTCCCCCTCCCTCTTCATATACCTTCATTGTCCTCTTGATTGAAATATTTTCTTTCACTCATTTTTAGAGACCTTTGTTGCACAACAATATCATTTTATGAATGGCCAACCAATTGAACTCGTGTAATACACAAATTTATGCAAAAAATAGGCTTAAAATTTCCCTAATTGACATTCCACACCTCTTTGCTAGTATTGGCATGGTTTGATGGTTTATAGGTGGCATTGTTGTTCTTGCCACCACGGTTCAAACCCCGTTGGGGTGTTATTGTTGAATGGTTGTATCCAGTTCATAGCTCCGCATTCCACACCTCTTCAGTGTACCCATTGCACACCAAGGTACGATTGCTAATATTGATAAATATAAAACTCAAAAAAATTAAAAATTCTTTAAAAACTCAAAAAACAAATTTAAAGAACCATACAAAAATCATTTTAAAATACAAAGTAAATAAAATATATGAATAACAAAGAGAATATTAATAATTATAAAAGTAAAAATAAAATTATAAAATAATGAATAACAATGATTACTTCTAAAAATTACAAAATCTTAAATTTACTATTACAAGTAAAATAAATTCTTAAATTGATATTTACAAATTAAAAAATATTCTTAAAATTACTATTACAAATTAAAATTAAATTTTTAGATTAATATATTAAAAGTTAAATTGCATTCAAATTTTACAAATTAAAATTATTGTTAAAAAATAAAAATCATGTAAATTCTATTTTGAAAATATTTTAAAATATAATATATTTTTTTAAAAATACTAATAATTTAAAGTACCAAATATGAATTATTAAAAATAACAAAACAAACTATATAGTCTAATTAAAAATAAATAAATTATAAAATGCAATCTAATTTTTTTAGAAAAAGGGTCACACCTTCCAGGGCTTCCCTTGTCAAGAGGTGATGGAAAACCGTTATTTCAACGTTACTTTTGATTTTATATTAAAAAACAAAAGCAGTGTGAATTCTTTTCAATGTTACTTTTGACTTGACCAAAAGCGAAGTCGTGTAACATTAATTAATAATTAATAATTAATAAAACAAAAGTGAAGACAGTAAAATCATTCATTTCCCATTAGAGTAAAATCATTCATTTCCCATTAGCGTATGCAGATCTAAGCACCAGCTGGTTGTTTCGTCACGTCGTTGGGTTTTAGGATCAGCGTACACAAGTCATCACAAGATTCCTTCTGCCATCATTGTACCTCAACGCTGCTCCATTGGCATACAGGCTTCGAAAGTTGTGTTATTACGTGGGGCAATCCCACAGGATCTCCTCAGCGGTGTCAGACTGGCGAAATCTCAGTGGGGTTCCCGCATGTAAATAGTCTATCGGTTAACTATAGATAGATAAGAGACCAATCCACATTTTACAAAAAAAAAAAAATGTTGACAAAGTTAAAGTTAGCCAGCACGACTATTGACCCCATTCCCCTATTAAAACATAAGGCATTATCCCATAATTACTCATATGAATGTTATGATACACAGCTAGCCCCATTAATCGAGAAGCATCCTTATTATATTTTATATTAAGATGTGAATCATAGGAATCTCATTCATTTTTCTATCTAAAAATCTATATGTATAAATTTAATACTATCTTTGTACAACAATAGTTCTATAAATGTTTCTATTATAGACATTGGTTGTACTTGCATAGATTTTTCTAGCGTATATTATTAACTATGAAGGAGAGATGTTTTAACATTTAGAGGTAGTGTCAACCTTTGTGATGCAAACAAGGTGGGGGATCATACAAAACAACTTCAGACAATTTTGACTCTAACAAAGAAATCAATCTTTTCTCACCAAGACACCCGGTTCCTCTATTAACACCATTAAAGGCTTCTATCCTTCCTAACCTCAAAATGGAGATAAACCTTTGTAAAGGTTGTACAATGGCCACCTTAATCAATCTAGTCTCATAACAGTCCTCAAACCAACATTCCAAACAGACTCAAGATTTCTACACAACACTATTGAGTTCCAATAAATCAACCCTTCAAAAGGCTACTAGAATTATCCCTCTTTTCCAAAAAAAGTAACCTCTAAATGCTTTGAAACCACAAAAACTCTTCAAATAGTCTTGAATTGTGATATGTAACTATAGATTCCATGATCATTTCCCCCATACAAGGCTTCTAGGGTGCTACTCCAACAAACCTTCCAAATACACATAAAAACCTAGGGTTTTCTATGTTTCACAATACCAAGGCTTCCTAGAATTTCCCAATGCATCAAACAACTTCTTTAGGATCTGTATAGACACTTTACCCATTTACAAACTCAGTTCTATCAATAAATCACAAAAACCTATCTTGAAACCACCAATTTCGCATGAAAACTTCATTTCCCAGCCCTAGGGCATCATTCAAAATCAAGTGTTTTGACTCCCAAAACCTAAAAAACATTTTATTGCCTATTCTAGCATTATACATGTCATCCCACCAAAACACATACTATTTACAGTAGGTGGGATGACTATTTCACCACTTTATCTTCAAAACAGGGTCTTCACTGTTGTTAAAAGGAAATAAATGAAAACTTATGAGATCTTCCTTTAAAATGAATAACAGGAGATCAAAATGAGTTCTAATGGAACTTAAAACATGTTAGCATAATGTCCAATGAATTTCAAGGCACTCTAAACCTGTACAAGTTCGTACAAAGTGAACAAAGATCAACAAACACAGGAATATGCAGAGAACCGTTGTATTTTTTGTTTTTAAATTTCTTCAATGAATCAACCAACCTGTTCGAGCCTTTCAAAGGCCTTTAAATACATTCTAAGACCAAAAAGCACCCTCTCAAAGTCCATAACTAATTTGTTTTGAATTCTAAGACTCTTAACATTCCTTATACTACACTTTGAAATCTTTTAAACAACTCTTCACTCCTAAACACCTATGGCCCCTAAAATCACTCAAATGGATTTCAAATAGCCTTATTACACCAAAAAGACTCCAATCCTGCATGTTCACATACAAATTCAAGAATATGCCTTCAAAGCTACAAAGACAACTTTAAGTGCAAGATTGACATTTCAACCTAAACGACTCAAAATCCTTCCAATTACATTATGATTGGTCCTTTTAGACCTTATCAAGCATAAATAAATACAAAACACACCTAGATCAACCTAGACACACAATATTGACTCCCCTTGACCTTCAAACATAAAAATTTGCAACTAGGTGATTAGGTGCTCCTGCACCATACAACCCCCCTAAAAAGAATTCATGCCACATGAATTGGGATTGATAACACCATGCCCAAACTTGAGGAAGATACCATGGATCCATAGGCCATTGCCATTGACCCATGCCTTGTGCTCCCTGCTGCTCTGTTCTCATATTCTTCCCTACATTATGGGATTTGTTTACACATTTTTGTGCCTCCGTCTTTACATTAGGACCTGCCAATGGTCTTTTACCTACTTCTATTTGTTTTCCTTTATCTATACCTGCAGACAAATAAATGTTAGAACTTCTCAGAATTGATTTCAACTTAATCTCATCTCCACAAGGGTGACTATCTCGAATTTTTTGTCCACACTATCCTTGCACCTTTGTCATCAGTCCCTTGTCTCTGTCAGAACTTTGTACTCCTGTACCTGCAAATTTCATTTGTCCCTCAACCTTGTCTTTAGTTATAAGACATTCTATGGTCCCCACAATAACACTTTCATCCAAACTCACTGTCAAATCACCTTTCAACCTGTGTTTACCTTCACACCTATTGTCCTTGCATTACCAGACCTAGGACGTGCTACTACATCATATTTTTTGGTTTCTTTTACAACATTGACAAGTTCACTTCTCCCACACATTATCACCTTAGCTTTACCTTTCACATCTTCTACAAGGGAAGTTAGAACAAAAGAACAACCATCCTTGACAATAGTGTATGTATTATTTCTACCATTATACAATGCTTGCCTATCATATTGCCAAGGCCTACCTAGGAGTAGGTGATAGCAGTCCATAGGTAAGATATCACAAACAACAATGTCACTATAGTCCCCAATCTGAAAATCTACAATAGCCTTTTCATTCACCAACAAGGTTTGCTCATCACTTAACCAAGAGATTTTGTAAGGAAATTCATGAGGAATCCTTTGCAGCTTTAACTTGTTCACCATTTCACATGACACCATATTTTCAGTTGAGTTAGAGTCAATCACAATTTTACATACCTTTCCCTTGCTCGATTGCAAGTGGTTCTGAAAAGGCTCTTCTTGTGCAATGGTTCTACTTCTTTGGAAGTCTTCAAAAGTTTTTTTTGCAGCATCAAAGCTTTTCCAACTTTAGGGTTTACAGGATGGCTTGATGAACTAGTGTTCTCCTCTTCATCCTCTTGCACAAGTTGAACTCTTTTATCACCTTTACTTCCACTTGATGAAGCACCGAAATTCTCAGGACACTTGTAGCATGGATGAAAAAATTCATTGCAAGTGTAACATCTACCTAAAAACACATTGGAACTCCTACCTCCAAATCTGCCCCTTGTGCCTCTCCATCCACCTTTGAAATCAGATTTCTCTTGTCCTTTAATGGTATCTTCTTTATTGTCATTGTTTGGCTTTGGATTAGGCATAGATCCTCTACCTCTTGATGCATTACCTCTACCCCTAACTACTTTGTCTTTCCTTCTCTTTATTTTCTCCTCCACCTTGATTGTCATTTGGTAACATTCCTAGGGTTAACCAAAACCAATTCATCTTGTATGTTTAACCTCAAACCACCCATATATCTAGCAAATTTTTCATCTTCATTCTCATGATGACCAGACCTCAAACTTAGTTTATAAAATTCCTCAGTATAAGACTTAATGTCCATTTCCTTTTTCCTTAAGCTTTGCAATTTCTTAAACATTTAAACTTGATGATCCTTGGGTAAGAATTTACGTTTGAGTTTTGACATCATCTTGTCCCATGAGGTGATTTTAAACTTTCCTTGCTTCCTCCTCTTTGATTAAAAGTAGTCCCACCATACAAAAGCATGGCCCTGCAAATTTTTCTTTGCAATCTTTACCCTCTACTCCTCATGAACCTCATCACATTCAAAATGGTTATCTAATGCAACAATCCAATCAAGTAACTCTTCATCATTTAGACTCCCATCATATTTTGGAACATCAATCTTTACCTTAGGCTTGTCATTCTTAACTATTTGCACCAACTTTGCAATTTGTTGATCCTCTGGGTCAAGCTCTTCTTCCATATCTTCAAACTCATCATCTTCCTCTTCATCTGACTCACTCTCTTCCACATCCCTTCTTTTGTTTGTCTCCAAGGCTATGATTCTTTCCTCCAACTCTCTAATCTCTCTAGCATGTCTGTATTTCATCTCCTTCATCTCTTTAGCCATATCTTTGTTCTTAGGAGGCATCTTGGAATACTAAACTCTTCACTTCTTCCTTGCTCTTCATAGCCTGCAAAATGCAAACAAACCTACTCCCTGATGCTTTAATACCACTTTGATGCAGACAAGGTGGAGAATTGTAATGTCCCTATTCTAGTCAGTGCTCAGGTGCAATGGAGTTAGCCTATTTCTTGGACCCTCGTGGGCTAATAGGACTTGGTTAGAGTGTTAATGTTCATTTTGGTGGGTATTTCCATTCCCACCTCATTCACCTCAATATTGGTACTAGTATAGGCAGATGGAGTTCAGTGTTTGTCAGCTTCTGATGACACAACATTATACTGAGTTTGGAGGGAGTTATATTTATTTACATGGTTAAGTTAATTATTTAACTTAATCGAATATTATAAAGTCAAATTGACTTTATAAAAGATTAAAAGAAAACTTAAATAAATTTAAAAAGTGACTTAAGGATGATAAAGTGATAAAATAAATCACTTAAGTTACTTAAAAAGGCGTGCTCACTTCATGAATTGATTTTTTTAAACTATTGAAAAGTAATTAAATACATTTCAATGTATTTAAATGCCAAAAGTGTGTGGGTTTTGGAAGAAGTGTGTGGCTTTTGGAGAATCATGCCTTTTGAGATAAAAGGAAGATTTTGCAAATAAAACTCACTTTTTGATCATTTGACTTTGCATATTTTATTTTCTCTACGATTTGTTTGAGTACAAGTGCTACAAGGAAACTTCATTGGAGAATGAGAAATCTTCATTGGATTTGTGATTGTGATGCTGTGGGACACCAGCTGAATGATTTCCATTGATGAGAGCTTCAATCAAAATTTCTTTAGTGCTTAATCAAAGTATGTTTGTTCAGTTATTTAGTATACAACTGCAGGAGAGGGATTACACCTGGATCACCTTTATCTTTTCTGATATTTGCTTCAATATTTTGTAGTAGCCAGAGGCCGTACCACCTCCTTACTTTGGTGTGTTTCTTCAGAAGAGGTGTGGCAATTCTTGAGGCAAAACATCTCCCTTTTGGTATGTTTCTCAGTTGGATTCTTGGTGTCCCACCTTCTCAGCTCTCTTGCTTCAATTACACTGTGGGAGAACTTAGATTTGAGACCCTGGTGTGCTTTTAGGTCATTTCCAGCCATTGTTGCCTGGCAAGCTTGATAATTTCTAATTTAAATAATCTAGAGGACTATGGGTATGTTTATTATTTGTAAATTCATTGTATGTACTACCAAACATAATTTACAGTACCAATTGAGCAATAATTTCTTGCATTTTACTTTTATCTACAATTATATGTTGTACACCCCTTCTAATTTTGTCTAGAATTTCTCTAAAAAACTTAAAAACACAAAAAGATAAGCAGAAAACTACAGGGGTTAAGTTGTAGCCAGTTGGGCTCATCTCAGTGGTATAAGAGCACATAATCCTACTAGCTTGTAGGGATTAATATCATATGTGTCCTTATCAAAGAAAATATAATAAGTACTATTCACATAGGAGGTCAGTGCTAGAGGAATGAGTTTGAGGGTTATCCCTTTGACAATCCATTCGAAGAAATGGGTGACAGAGAAGAGACTAGGGAACCTCACAATCAAGCTCAGAATGAGGATAGGAAAGGCCAAGACCTTCTAAGAGGCTTAGCAGCAGGACATGAACAGGTGGCTAATGAACTCCAACAGTTAAGCACAACAGTGCAATAGTTGATTGTCCATAGGATACCACCAGAATAGGAGGAAGATAGCAGTGTGCATGGAATTCCACACCAAAGAGTTACTCCTACGCATACCTATGAGAGACCTACACATCCTATCTTTTCCAAGTGTGATCTAGTTGATGGCAACATGGTGGGAGAAGGTGACGTGGTCTTCACAGATAACATCATGACATTACATGATGAATGGTAAGCTTTACCCCAATGAGTTCAGGATCACCTGAACTTTGACAGATTTATGAGTCAAAAGAGATAACATGGCAGGAATTGAGTTGAAAGGAGGCCTTGGGATAATAGGAACAATGATCTAAGGCAAGCAACTAATAAACTAGCTCTTCCTACTTTTGATGGCAGCGGTAGAGTCACTACTAGAGCTTGGATTAGCAACCTTGATACTTTCCCAACTTTACGTCCCATGGCAGAGGATGATGCCATTAAATTATCAGCATTACATTTGGATGGTGTAGCCCATGATTGGTGGCATGACGAAATGGTTACTCTACAACATGATCAGATTACTAGTTATTATGAATTCATAGATAGACTTGTGGAAAGATTTGACAAAAAAGACCTTGAACTATATTTCAAAGATTTAGCACAAATTAAATAGATGGGCAGCTTGGAGTCTTATATTAGTGAGTTTCAGAGGATCTCAGTTATGGTGATAGGGATTTTAGAGAAAATGCTAGTTATACTCTTTGTTGAGGGGCTTTACAAGCCAATGAATGGGTGGATCAAGGCTTTCGATCCCCCCAATTTACAAGAAGCTATGAGGAAAGCTAATAGCATGGAACTTACTACTTCATTTAGTAAGTCCAATTCAAAACCTTCTTCATTGAAAAGTATCAAGAAATCAAAAGATGTTGATACCAAAAAATTAGACAATGTTGAGCAAAAGAAAAAATTTACAGCCCCTTTGGATAGGGAAACAATCAACGATTTGCACAGAAGGAGGCTATTCTTTTACTGTAAGGACCCATATGACCTTAACCATGACTATCCCCTCAAGCCTAAAGGAACAAATAGGCACATGGAATGGTATTTTGAGGGAGAAGATATGTCTGATTTTGCAAACCAACAAGTTGTTCTAGAGGATACAAGAGCTGAAAACTCAAAAAATGAAGTTGAAATTGAAGGAGAGCTGGAGCCACCAGAAGCTCACATGTCCAATATTAGAAGGGAAGGCACTTTCAGGTTACGGGGAATCTTGGCTGGCCAAAGATTCATCTCCTTGCTCGATACAAGTGCAACACATAACTTCATTGATGCATAGTTGGTGGAAAGATGTGGAATTCAAACTCATGAGTTTGAAGGAATAAGAGTAAGGGTTGTTGATGGCTACATTCACAAGTGTGAGAAGATGGTACCAGTTCTACTGATGAAACTCAATAACTATGAGTTTACAAAATATTTTTATGTGGTGAACATGGGAGATACTGAAGTGATTCTTGGCATGAAGTAGCTTCATGTGAATGGAGAATTCACTCTCAACCTTCCTGAGATGGAGATGAAATTCAAGGTTGATGGAGTTACTCACGTCCTCAAAGTCATCAAGGACAGTAACTTAAAATTAATTACCATCAGAAGAATGGAGAGGTTGGTTCAACATTCCATTTTCAGGATGACGGGTGCAGAGAGCAGTTTTTATCATCCAGTTTTGAGTTTTCTTGTAGACAAGAAAATTTGGGGAGGGCAGACTATAATGTCCCCATTCTAGTCAATGCTAAGGTGCAGTGGAGTTAGCTTATTTATTGGACCCTTGAGGCTGACAAGACTTGGTTATAGGGTCAATTTTCATTTTGGTGGGTATTTCCATTCCCACCTCGTTCACCTTAGTATTGGTACCAGTGCAGGAAGATGGAGTTCAATGTTCATCAGCTTCTGACGGCATGAAATTATACTAAGTTTGGAGGGATTTATGTTTATTTACGTGGTTACTTGTTAATTATTTAACTTAATGGAATATTATAAAGTCAAATTGACTTTATAAAAGATTAAAAGGCTAGTTAAATAAATTTAAAAAGTGACTTAAGGATGATAAAGTGATAAAATAAATCACTTAAGTTACTTAGAAAGGTGTGCTCACTTCATGAATTGACTTTTCTAAACTATTGAAAAGCAATTAAATACATTTCAATGTATTTAAATGCCAAAAGTGTGTGGGTTTTGGAAGAAGTGTGTGGCTTTTGGAGAAGCCTATCTTTTGAGATAAAAGGAAGAATT
Source organism: Sequoia sempervirens (assembly GCA_007258455.2). NCBI lineage: Eukaryota > Viridiplantae > Streptophyta > Pinopsida > Cupressales > Cupressaceae > Sequoia > Sequoia sempervirens. The sequence goes on along the minus strand of VDFB02345691.1, from coordinate 57,445 downwards.
TGCAAATCAAACTCACTTTTTGATCATTTTACTTTGCATGTTTTATTTTCTCTGTGATTTGTCTGAGGACAAGGGTTACAAGAAAACTTCATTGAAGAACAAGAAATCTTCATTGGATCTATGATTGTGAGGCAATTAGACACCAACCGAATGATTTCCATTTATGAGAGCTTCAATTAGAAGTTCTTCAATGCTTAATCAGAGTATGTTTATTCAATTATTCAGTATACAACTGTAGGAGAGGGCTTACACCTGGATCGCCTTTATCTTCTACCATATTTGCTTCAATATTTTGCAATAGCCAGAGGTTGTACCACCTCCTTGCTTTGGTGTGTTTCTTTAGAAGAGGCATGGGAATTCTTTGGGAAAAATCCCTCCCTTTTGGTCTGTTTCTCAGCTAGATTCTTTGTGTCCCACCTTCTCAGCTCTCTTTCTTTAGTTACACTATGGGAGAAATCAGATCTTAGACCCTAGTGTGCTTTCGGGTCATTTCCAACCATTATTGCCTGGAAAGCTTGATAATTTTTCATTTAAATAATTTGGAGGACTATGGGTATGTTTATTGTTTGTAAATTCATTGTAGGTATTGCCAAACATAATTTTACAATACCCATTGAGCAATAATTTCTCACATTTTACTTTTATTTGCAATTATATGTTGTACGCCCCTTCTACTTTTGTCTATAATTTCTCTAAAAAACTTTAAAACACAAAAAGATAAGTAGAAAACCATAGGCATTAAGTCAGAGCTAGTTGGACTCATCTCAAGGATCTCAAAAAACAACTTCAAATAATTTTGACTTTATCAAAGAAATCAATCTTTTCTCACCAAGACACACAATTCCTCTATTAACACCATTAAAGGCTTCTATACTTCCTAACCTCAAAATTGAGATAAAAATTTGTAAAGGTCATACAATGGCCACCTTAACATCATTCTAGTCTCATAATAGTCCTCAAACCAACATTCCAAATAGACTCAAGAGATTTCTACACAATACTATTGAGTTCCAATAAACCAACCCTTCAAAAGGCTACTAGAATTAGCCCTCTTTTCCATACAAAGTAACCTCTAAATGCTTTGAAACCACAAAAAACTCTTTAAACAGTCTTGAATTGTGACATGTAACTATAGGTTCCCTAATCATTTCCCTCATACAAGGCTTCTAGGGTGTTACTCCAACAAACCCTCCAAATACACATAAAAACCTAGGGTTTTCTATGTTTCACAATACCAACGCTTCCCATACTTGCCCAATGTATCAAAAAGATTCTTTAGGATCAGTATAGACACTTTACCCATTTACAAACTCAGTTCCATCAATAAATCACAAAAACCTCTCTTGAAACCACTAATTTCATATGAAAACTTCATTTCCCAGCCCTAGGACATCATTCAAAATTGTGTGTTTTGACTCCCAAAGCCTGCAAAACATGTTAGACACCTATTCTAGCATTATACATGTCATCCCACCAAAATATAGACTATTTACAGTAGGTGGGATGATTGTTTCACCATTTTATCTTCAAAACAGGGTCTTCACTATTGTTAACAGGAAGTAAATGAAAACTTTTGAAATCTTCCTTTAAAATGAATAAGAGGCAATCAAAATGAGTTCTAATGGAACATAAAACATGTTAGTATAATTTCCAATGAATTTCAAGGCGCTCCAAATCTGTACAAGTCTATACAGAGTGAACAAAAATCAACAAACATAGGAATATGCAAAGAACCATTGTATTTTTTGTTTCTAAATTTCTTCAATGAATCAAAAAACCTATTTGAGAATTTCAAATGCCTTTAAATAAATTCTCAGACCAAAAGCCACTCTCTTAACATCGATAACTAATTTTTTTTGAATTCTAAGACTCTTAACATTCCTTAAACTACACTTTGACATCTTTTATGGACTTCTTTGCATATTTTAAACAATTATTCACTCCTAAACACCTATGGCCCCTAAAATCACTCAAATGGATTTCAAATAGCCTTATTACACCAAAAAGACTCCAATCTTGCATGTTCACATACAAATTCAAGAAATGTGCCTTCAAAGCTACAAAGACAACTTTAAGTGCAAGATTGACATTTCAACCTAAATGATTCAAAACCCTTCCAATTGCATTATTATTGGTCCTTTTAGACCTTATCAAGCATAAATAAACACAAAACACACCTATATCAACCTAGACATAGAATATTGACTCCCCTTGACCTTCAAACATGAAAATTTGCAACTAGGTGATTAGATGCTCCTGCACCACTTTGCACTCCTAAAATATTTGTTGAGATGTGTCAGTGTATACATTAAATGCTTGCATACACATAGGTTGACCTAAGCCTACTTAAGCATTCATTGTTGTATGACTCATTAACTGAGACTAGATATTTAGCTAATAGTTTTCCCTCCTGATATTTTGTCCAGCTCTTGGATATTTCTCCTTTACAAGGAGACCCTTGACTGTCTAATAATATGAGGTTGAGTTTATGCATTCTATATCTAATGTTTTTTATTTATATCTCTATCGCCTAGTTCTTTCATGGTATCAGAGCCAAACAGAGAGTTCTTAGGCCAAAGTTGAATGCAATGAATTAACAATTGTGTGATGGCATGTTGATTTGCTCTATTTCTTAAACGGTTGCAATTCTCTATTTTGTCATTCAAAATCGCTGTTTGGAAGCCGAATCTCATCAATTTCTCTATGGTAGCCTATGTGTGGTGAGAGGCCACACAAAAATCTACTAGCCTAATTGGTGGTCGATTGTGGTCATAGACCCATGGCATTCTTCCCAAACCTGTGGTGCTCCACAGAGGAGTGTTAGAACTTTCAAAGAGAGGTGTTGTTGGAGGAACTAGAGACCTCCTAGGACCACTCAAGAGACCCTAGGTTGGAGGTTTGAGGAGTGAAACTCCCCAAGAAGGAACCAACACCTTAAATCTCTATTTGAGGTGGTGAAATCCAGTCAAAAGGCCAACGCATCAAAAGGAGAGGCATGTTTTTTCCCCTTTTGAAGCCAATTTGTTGTTGTGGGAGAAGGCGATTTAAATATACCCATGCAGATTATCCAGTCTGGGTGCATAAATTTTCAAGACTTTGTGCACAAGGAAGAACCGATTTGGCCTCTTTGGAGGCTCGATTTGCTTTATTACTAGCCTCAAGTCACTTTATTTGTAGGGGTGTTTTATTGCTATGCCTCAAGCATACCGATCGTTCATTTAGATTGGAGGCCCCTTCAAGCATGGTAGTCCCTCTTGCATCCATAGTGCATAGAAGGGCACCATTTACTAGTGCAAAGTCCAACCTAAGGGTCACAAATTTTTCCAAGGGGGTCGTTGATTCTATGAAGTTGGATGCTCATCTAGGCTGATTCTTTCATGTTGACCAGGGGTGCGATTTTCTTACTTTGGAGGATTAATTCATCCTTTCTTGTTGACTATGCTCTCTTGGCCAGTGCTTTACTCATTTGAATTGACTGGTGATTTGTGGCTCCTTCCAAAACTATGATTGGGGTTTATCATTGGCACACAGGACTTTCAAATCTGTATTATGGACATGTTTTTCATCTACAACAAGCTATGTTTTTGATCTACAAGAAGGGCGCAAATTCAATGAAAGAGGTAGGCGTGAAGATCACGCAGCTTTGATTTCCCTTTGATCAACCTCTATGGCAGGCCGTGTGGGAAAGATATGCCTCATTACCTATTGTTTGGAATTCAGCTTGGGAGAGTAAGGGGTGGACACAAATTCACTATGGAAATCTGCTACTATGCATTCCACCATAAGCAACCTTGATGCTAACTTCTACTAGTGGTGTGATTAATTCTTTGACTTGGTCTCATATTGTTCTCCACCTTACACCTACAAGCAACTTTATTTCCAATCTATTGACCTCCTTAGTTTCATATACTTGGCCAATAATATTCAATAGGGCTCTTTCTTGAATATTTATTTCATAAATAATCATTAGATCTTTATGCTAATATTATTTATTGCATTCTTAATATTTTCTAACCTTTTGTGGTTAGTTCAAACCATCAAGTATTTGCAAAGAAAAGGTTTAATATTGAATAAATTTGTAAGGGGGGAGTATTTTTCTTCTTTTACCATGAATGTGGCAAAAAGGAAGTGATAAGAGGGAGGTTAATATTTTTTGTCACAGTTAAAAATTTGCAAAATAAGAGTGAATTTATTTCTTTTGAAATGAATGTGACAAAGGGGAAGTGATAAGGGATTGGTTAAAATTATTAGAGTTTCATGCACTAACTTATAAAGTGCCAAAACTGGGGGGGTTCATCTAATTTGGGGAGGTTCTTAATTTGTTGATTTTCTATTGTCTTAAGGAATTAACCTATTTGTAATCATGGGATATGAAACCCATTCTTCTGTAATCAACCTAAAACCGGGAAACTATAAGTCTTGGTGTGAAGGAATCCTTAAACATCTCAGGTTCCATAATCTCATGCCATGTCTATATGGACTTATCTCTTAACTGGGTAACAAACTTAGAAGGATAAATGGTTTAATATTTGTGATCATATCTATGGATTAATCAGTTTACATATTCTAGATGACTCTTTGTATGTCATCATGGATATTGAATGTCCACATGCATTATGAATCAAAATTTGGGAAATATATGGAGACTCCAATGTTTCTCCCTTCCCACATGATCCTGCATTGATAACAACTCACATCCTGCATCATGATTTAGATACAGAGTGTCCAGTTGACATAGAGGAAATCATCATTCCTCCACCTCCTCCTATTGCTTCATCAGATTTTAGAGCTGTTTCTTCAATAGCTTCTAGCACTTCTTTGTAACTTGATATTTTTCTTCCTATCATTCTTGATTGGGATGCATATCTACTTGATATTTCATTTCTTTTTGTAGAGTCCCACATTTCTGATATGGAAGCACACATTGAGGATATCAATCTTCTTTTTTATGAAAACTTCAATAAAGTTGCATTGGCCTTGTATTCTTCAAATATGATTGCTCTTCCTTCACCTACATCAACTTCTATAGTGACAGTATTAGATTCTTATGGTTCCATTTATCCCCATACATCTATGGTTCTTATGGTCCCTGTTATAGAATCTTCTATGATACTTGATTCATTCCATCATTATTCGTCACATGTAAGCATTGGCATGGAGATTCCTAAGCAACATTCAAAGACATCATGGGCACCATCATCATCATTCTTGGATGAGCTTCAACTCTATTCAAGATCATACATACATTTTCTCACATGGGAAGATATTTTGCATCTTCAGTTGGTTTCATTTCTTCCCAAGGGAAGGAACATTGTGAAGCATTCTTGGAACTACATCTACATCCTCTGTCAACTATCCAACTTTAATGTAGCAGGACATGTATTATGGGGGGTTCTCATAGACCTTCTATCGTTTTCTCTCTTATGGAGGAAATAATATAGTGTACTTAGTGAAAGAAGTAGTACTTCTTCATGTGTATAATTTTCATGCATCTTTTCTCTCTTTTGGAGGGTAGGTTTTTTCCCATAGGGTTTTCTACTTTTCTCCACTTCATAAGAGCTTACTTTGTGCATGAGTACCTAACATGGCTAGTAGTCAGGACCCATTTTATCCATTCCTACCTAAGTTATGCTTAAGGGGGGGTGTCAATGTATACATTAAATACTTGCATACACATAGGTTGACCTAAGCCTACTTAGCCTTTCATTGTTGTATGACTCATTGACCTAGACTAGATATTTTCTAGATATTTACTTGATATTTTTCCCTCCTAATATTTTGTCCATCTCTTGGATATTTCTCCTTTATAAGGAGACCCTTGACTGTCTAATAATTTTTGATTTATATCTTTGTCTCCTGGTTCTTTCAAGATGTTTTTATGGTCACCAAATGAAATTTTCAACCTTCAAATTACATATATTAGATGACTCTTACATAAGCTTGTGTTGTTTAATCACTAATAAAAAATAACTGTAGTCTTTAGTCTAGTTGTAGTTCTTCTTGTATAAACTATAAAGTCTTCTAGAACATGAAAAACTAGGTTAAGAGAGGGAAGTACATCAAAATAATGATTACATCTATAATTTTCTTACTCCCACCAAAATATCTATTTATCAAAATAAAAATAATTATTTTTTATAAGCTTAACATTTAAATTAATTAGAGCAAGAAACTTATGGATTTGAGTGTGATTTTTTTTTTCCTCTCTCAACATTTCGGATCAAACTTCATGATCCATCATGAGGAGAGCAAGACAAGAGAAGATCATGAAAGTTCATCTGAAACTTAGAGAGAGAAGAAAAATTCACATAGTCAAATCAAAGAATTTCTTGATCTAACATTATGAACTGTGGAAATCATATGTCTATAATCTAAATTAATTGTTTATAAATTTTTTATCAAATTAAATTGTTGTGAAACTTTTTTTTAATTGAAAGAAAAATTCTTTATTCAAGCATATATTTTCAGATCCTCTCAAACAATCTGTGACAAATACAAATTTTATTGCATTAATATTCCCATCCAAAACTCAAATAGAAATTTGGGACTACCCATAGATAGGGTAATCTCAAAACTCGTGTAACCACAAGTGCTCCACACTGGTTAATAATTTTATATACAGAAAGTAAGCAATCTTAATCAATAATCAACAAGATTATCCTTCAACCCAAGACAAGACTGGATTTCTACAAGATGATTGTCATCTCCAATGATGAATAAAAATACCAAAGATGCACATTGGCTTAAAATCAGCTCTCACTAATGCCTTAAATTCCAAATTTACAATTGGGATTTTTCCTGAAATGAAGTTGTAGGACCCTAAATCTGCATTGGTGGAAAAACAAAAACCCTTAGTATTGTTAGTAAACCAAAGCAAACAAAAGATCCCCTATAAGATTCATCTAATCAAAAGAATGATGCCAAAGAAACAAGCAAAACATAGAAAGGCATCATTCTAATGATCAAACTAGCATCTTATAGTGGATTGGTGCTTCTATGGAAAGAAGCCCTTTCCCAATCCTTGATTAATAAGCTAGTGATGAAATTTCTATGGATATGGAGATGATAAATGGACAAGATAAGTTCTCAAAGAGAATGACCTTTCATCAAGTTGTGTAGATGATGGAGAATTTGCTTGAGGATGAAGCCTCTATTTAAGGACTTTCAAAATGCTAAGTGTTGAAGAGGACCAATGTGGGACTAAGATTGGACCAATGAAAGGACACTTGTCATCATGTGAGTGGTTGATGCATGTGCAAGATTTGGGAAGAGTGCCCATGAGAGGGAGAATTTGAATTCAAATTTTGCAATAAATGATGAGTTTGACCTTGGAAGGGGACATGTAAGAGACATGTAAGGCCTCATAAATGCTCTATTGGGTGTACATGTCCACTTGGGGGGAGATTCAAACTTGGAGAATATTCTCCCTTTATGCCAAGTTGAAAATAAAGATTTTGATAAATCAATTAAATGCAATTTCATGTGCAAGTGGCCAAATCTAGAGAATGCAAGTGGGTGAGATTAGCATTTAATCATGGTTAGATTAGATTAATGATGATTAGGATAATTTGACCTTTAGGACTTTGATATTTGATTTATTTAAATCAGAAAATGATGGAATATGATTTGGGATTTGATTAAATGGCCATTTGATTTATTAAAAGGTTGATGATAATGTTTATTTGATTTTAAATAAATGACCTTAGGAGATGAGATTACCTAATGAATGTATGGAAGTGAACCTGATTAATTGATGAATGGACCTAATGTGAAATCTAGTTTAGTTAATGAATGAACTTGATTGAATGCACAATGTTAATTTTGCATGTCTACATTTTGCCTATCTTTGAAGCAATGTACTTGTTGCATTGGTTCAAAGAATAAACTTGCCGCGATCAAAATGAAAAAAATTCTAATTTTTCGGGTGCCCCAGCGGAAAGTACACTAGTACATTGCCCCCTCGAGAGATCGAGCGAAAAGATTCAATTTGAGGGTCGATCTCGCGATAAAGAGGTCAAAATGGATGGTTATGGACAATGATGCAAATGAGATGATTTGAAGATGCTTAGAATAAAAAATCTATATTATCCTAAACAACTTAAATGATGATATGATATGAGATGGATGAGATTGATGATGTGATATGCTATGATTATGCAATGGATGATTTATGCATATGCTTAGACTAACAGATCTATATTATGAAGATGATGCAAATGCAATGCATGTGAAGTGATTGATGTTTCCTATTATGTATGATATGAATGATATGTGGTATGCTAACAATTTTCTGGATGCAGGATGGATGCATGATGGATGCATTGGTGATGATGATGTTAGTATGGAAATGAGATGATGATGACAAGAGGATCCAACAAGTCCATGATTGGTCAAGACTTTATTAGAGATGATGATGATGATGATAAATGATGATGATTTGCTTATCAACGATTGGGATTTTAAAAGGGCTACTTACCTTATTTTTGATTACACATGTAGATATGATGCATCAAGGTATAGAGGACCAGGATGGCGTTGTACCTAGTGCGATGGACTTTGACTCAAAAAATAGATAGGAGTATTCTTGTTCACACCTGACATATGGAAACCTTGCTAGGACTTACCTAACAAAGCAAGTATTCACCAAGTTATTTTACAAGAACGTCCAACAAGCACAACAGATAAAAGATAATGATCATTGCCCCATTCCTATCTCTCTAAATCCTTCGTTGAGATATCATCGAGAGGTCCTTGGAATGAGCGCAATAAGATAAATCAAAAGAAAGATCAAGTACGCAAACAAGCCAATGTTCTTCATACCTTCAGCCAAAGGGATTTGTTTTGATAGGATAAGATCCAAAGTGATATCCAAAATGATGCCCATTGTCAGAACGATATATCCTAGGACATGCATTGTAAAGGATGATGATGGTTTGATAAGTTGATTGATAGGCTATTGATATAACATTGACTGACATGTTTGAAAGTGATTAAGAGTTTGATTTTGTGTTTAATGATTTTTTGCTTTGATTTAGATTTTATGATGTAGTTTGTTTTTTGTTGATTGTTGTGATTGTTTCTGTTTGTGTTTGTCAAAGGATGAAGGTGATGATCCATTTATTATGGATGATTGATTATTGTGGGTGAAAGCAAGATGAGACAGATGGATTTTTTCAAATATTTGGATGTTTTTGCAATGTTTTGACGCTGTTTTTGGTATTTTTTGAGGTTTTACAAATGTTTTGATTGTTGATTTTTCAAATGTTTTTGGATTTTTTGAGATATTGACCGAGAGACTAACCTAAAGACCTATCCTAGGGGTCTCGGGGGCTGATCGACAGATTAGCCTTGCCTACGTTATAAACGCAGAGACCACGTAGTTCGACTGACGACTTGACCAATTTACATATGAAGATATACATGATGCGATGTCAGTTTATTATGACAGACTCCTATAGGACTAACCTAAATGTCTCAGGGGATGATCAAAGATCAACCTTGCCTACGTTCAAGCTCAGAGACAACGTAGTTTGACTTCCAATATTTTTGATGTTTTCTATTTTTGATTGTTTTTGGATTATGATATGATTTGGATGTTTTTGGATTTTCTAATGTCTTGGATGTTTTTGGATTTTTGCATGATTTTGACTATTTCGATATGGACATGTGTGATGATATTAGTGCTCTATTTTGGAATTTTTTTGAAAACCAAGCTAAGGTTGATTGATTGGATTGATGGATTGATGATGACGATGATAACATTGTTGGGGATGCACAACAATGCAAGGATTGATTGGTCAGGATTGATGATGATAACATTGTTGATGATGCACAACAATGCAAGGGTCGATTGATTAGGATTGATGACGATAACATTGTTGAGAATGCACAACAATGCAAGGATAGTGTTAAGCAACACAAGGATTGGGAAAGATATCCCTGAGATGATGATGAATTGGATTTGATTGATCATGATTGATGAAGCTTGATTTGGAACAAAAGTTATTTGAATGATTTGATGTGACGTTTGATGGGTGCATTAGATGCGACTGATATTGATTGTTTGGATCGATGAAAGCTAAAGCCTGATAAAGAACATCTACTCGTCAAAATATGCCATGGGCTAATGATTCGGATTTACTTGCTCATAAGTGGTTTGACCAATTGTGTTTCATGTTTTCCAATGTTCAGATCACCACATAAGTTGGAGGATATAGATCAAGATTTATTCTCGAAGCGAGATGTATATATCTGCCCCGAGTGTCTAGCAATGTATGGATACTTGGATAGGTGTGTGGACGGATGGATATGGATTATCTTGCGATAAGATAAGGTGTTTGGATAGAGTATGCTCATTTTGGATAATGCTTCATGGCTCAGATAACGTTGGATAGGATAGGATCAATGAAAATGACCCATGTCAAGATGTTTACCATAAGCAAGCATAAAGTGTGCCCCAAACTTTCATCAAGATCAAGATAACTTAGACTATGGATGCAGATGGATGACGATGGATTAGATAAATGGTTCATGTATGAATGGATTTATTATGGATAAGATGAATGCAATGCTCGATTTATTATGGATGCGATGAGATGCTTTCACCTGAAGTGGCGTACGTAGATGCTCTATTCCACACATGATGCCTGTTTGCCAGGTTTTCATCATGGTCTTGCCCAAAGCGCCACTCATACGGTTTTCACTAGAGGACGATTTTTTTCTCTTTACTATTTTCAATCCCTTTTCTGATTTTTTTAGATTTTCTTATTTTTTGATTTTTTTGTTTTTTTCTATAAGATTTAAAGCTTATGCTGAACCACAAGGTGTTGCTGATGTAGATGCTTCTGTCATGATGTGCCATCGATATCCTGCTTGAAGACGCTGCTTTGCTAAAATACGTGCACTTGAATGCAACTTTTGAGATTCCTAATCTACTTTATTGATACAAGGGTTAACTCTGTCTCTGTACGCACATCGCGATAGAGTGCCCTTTGAATCCTTATGATGAAGGGTCGTTGCCAATACATGGTCAATGTGAGAATTGGATATCATGCATGGAGGCATGGATGGAGTGTGTTTAGGGATAAAAGATGGATTGGTTGACAGTTTGGCACTTTTGACTCTCCAAACTTGGGAAGATGAGCAATGATGGGTGGATACGAAGGTGTGCATGGAATTAGGACCAACTGCTTGATATACTTTATGTCACTTGAAAATCTTGTTTTTGTTTTTGCGGACATCTATGATGGATACTTTTCCCTCTTTTATTTTTCCCCATCATTTCTTTGACTGATGGAGTTTGATAGGGATACTCTTTCTTTGTGTTCTTTGGTATCCATATGTATTTGATTTGTCCATTATGCTTCTCAGCTTCTCCTTTAATAACATTTTTCGTACTTTGATTTAATTCTTTCTTTTGATGTTGGTCCCAATTCATGGATGGAGTGATGGGTGGATGAAAATTCATGACGTGGCTGGTTGTAGTATTGGCATCAATTTCATCATAAGGATTCTTCATTCTCCCTATGTTGAGGTTTGCTTGAGACGAAGCTGCCCCTAGTATTGTGGAAGTAGTACCTTCGTTCCTTGATTCTTCCTATTTTGAGATCTCTTGTTTAGAATGCACTCTCTGATAAATGACCATCGTAGGTGATGTTGTTTCAATTTGATGCTCTGCTAACTCTGGATGTTCTATCTGACTTGTTTCCTTGAGCGGATAATGCTGGATATCTTTATTCATGATGTCCTCAATCTGAGTTTGGGACATATCTGATCCTGATGTTGGTAACTCCGTTTGACTGTAGGAGTTAATAAGCTGCTCCTTTTGTGTTACATAATTTTTCTCTAGATGAAGATCATCTACATGTCTATCCATAGAAAGCATCTCATGGGTAGATGAAGGAGTATGTGCTACATGGATATGATCATCTTGCATAGATAAAAGTGTCCATTAGATTGTTGTAGTATCTTGAAGATACAAATTCTTGATCTTGAATGATTTTGGAGTTGCATTTGACATGCTTTGGATCAAGTTCTTGACATGGGTTAGTTTCAAAGGATGGATTGCTTACAAAGTGTTCTTGGATGTCATCATTAGACATGGTAAGTGGTTCAATATCCTCAAGTGTCGAGTTTAGGGTTCCTTCAATATCTATAACCATGAGGTTGAAGGAGGTTGACATGTTTTGGAAGGGACCATTGCTAGACCTTGGTGAAAGATTTTGATCATGCTTTGGGATAAGTTCTTGAGATATGTCCTCTAACTCATAAGGCAATGTAGAGACATTTTCAACATGATCATTGGTTGATGGATCGTGCATTATGTCAATAGGATCAAATAATCCTAACACTCCTTGAAATAGATCAATAAAAAGTGGCTCTTGATGTATGGTGAGTTGGTCATCGGATGGTGTAGAAACATCTTCAATGTGCTCCTTAATTGAGAGATTTTGAACATTGTTCTCAACAATTGCTGCAAAGAGATTGTGAATGTCTTCAACCATAGGGTCAAGTGATGTTGACATTTCTTGAATTGGATCATTGTTAGGTATTGTTGGTGGATTTTGATCGTGATTCAAAAGTGACTCTTGACATATGTCAATTTGATCATTGGATGAAGTAAACGTGTGCTCAGTGATGGATTGATCTTGATCCTTGTTTTCAATAGTTGTCATCTTTTGTGTTTGTGCTCGTGTTGGTTGGGTAGCTTGAGAGGCTTGGGCAGCTTGAGATTGTTGAAGCCCTTATTGGTAGGCTTGATGTGCTTTTAGTGCGATGCTACGATATTGACTTATTGCACTTGGTTTTGGCGGTAGTGGTGGTGTATTTGGAATCGTGTTGGATGTGGTGACAAGTGATTGAGATACACTTGGAGTGATAGTGAGTGTTTGAGATGTGATGGGCATGATAGTGGTGGTTGGAATGATTGAAGGGATAGTGATGGTTGGAATGACCGAGGTGATAGGTCCTTGGGAGACCGTATTTCGATTTGGGATCAATCTTGTTGTTTGATTAGATACCATCCATTGGTGTGATGTTGATGGTATATTTGAGGGATTTGACGTGATGGTTTGATTGACGTTAGGTGGATTTATTTGGGTGGAGTGATTGGTGCTAGGTAAAGGGGGAAGCCCTAAACCAAGGAATGATGTTGGTAATGGTGGTGGAGATTTCCCATGGCGCAATGCCTCAACTATTTTGGAAAGTTCCGCAATTGGATCTCGCCAAATTTGTTCTTGATTTCGATCTTGACTCCCTTGATATAGTTGATTTGGCTCTTTTTTAAGCAAATTTGGAGTGTGTAGTTGTGTTTGATTTTGTACAATATTCTGATTTGTGATGACACCCAGATTTGGCATGATGGGTTGAAATTGACCATTGTTCATGTTTGGAATATTCGCATGATTTGGAAATGTATCCATCCCAAAGTTCACCGGATTCATGTTTCAAAAACTTGTGCTTGGTACATTCTTCTTTGGCTTGTGGGGATTTGGTGGGATGACATTGTTCATTTGAAGGATCATGCATTGATTGTTCGGTTGGTGGATTTGTAGGTTTGGACTTAGATCTATCATCGAAAAAGGTATTCCAATCTTTTGACTAGGCATACACACGTTTGTTGTGCTATTGTCATTTGTCGAAGGCAATGATCCCATGCATGGATTTTGATAATTGATAGGAATTGTAAGGCTTTGAAAGTTCAATTGATTTGGATTACTCAAGATGTATGGATCAAGTGTATATTCCATGTTCTCCTTGTGTTTTGACCTTGTTGCGAAAGTGACCTCTAAAAGTCTTAGGATAAATGACGAGATGATGAATGAACGGTGTAAATGATATGAGTGTTGAATGTTTAGGGACCTTGGACCAATTCTAGACTTAGGGTTTGATTTTGATTGTTTGATTTGGATGATGAACTTGTAAACCCTAGGATGTTGGATGTGATCTTAGGATGAATTTGTTCAAAGGTATTGCTAATTCAATTAAATGTATGAGAAAGGATGCATTCCCATACACCTAACTAAACAAGGTGATTTTGATGATGATGATTTACCCAAGTCTAGAGTGATGTTTTCAAAGCTCTAATTTTTTTTGTGGGATGAGGTGTTTGATTTTATCCTAAATGAACCTCGGAAGGACTTGTTTACTAGGCCAAGATAGTGAAGAACGTGCCTTTCTCTAAGAGTAGTTCGAAATCAAAAGACCAATGTTTGCATGAAAACCATACAACAAAAAGATGCCAAGCACATGTGTGGGGTCCAGTTTGATTTAATCTTTTCTTAATGAGTTCTTTTTACCACAAACACATTTCTTGATTAGGTTTCAAACTAAATGTCCAATGTCACAACTTATTTTCATCCCACAAAGTGCTATGTGGAAGTTTCAAGAAATCAGGACAAGGGTTGCCTAATGTTGACCTTTGTAAGAGCAAATTAAGATGTAAACCCAATTACTTAGAAACCTCTAAGGACATAATCCCCAGGGTAAGCAATAGTTCTTGGGTTTTGTCAAAGGTATTTTCTCTAACTAAGGGGTTTGAAATTTTGATGATTATGTTGAATGTTGGTTTTCCAATGTTTTTGATAAACACACTATGTTTTCAAACAAGCAATGTAACATCCTAGCTCAATTGGTACGTTTTTCTTGGTGGGCTTGCCTCATGCCCTTCGTAGTAGAAGAGATGACTTTACATGCAACCAAGGACCAAATATAAAGGTATGTTAAGAATGAAGTCTTAACCTCTATATTTCAACCAAGATCGGACATGGCAAGTAACTTCTTGGAATCTAAGTTCTAATGCACCACTTTGATAAACTCATTGGATGGACTCATTGGCAACTACGAACAAGGTTCTTAATGACACAACATTGGGAACATGGAAGCTTGCGAGCGTCCAGCAAGCCACTAAAGGCTTTAATAAATCCTACTAGGGGCTCTTATACGTTTTACGGTAGTAACCTGTTCTGAAAGACACTGTACGGCTAAGGTCTACATACCATTAGGACTTGACAATTTAGTCTTATCCATTTATATATCAGCCTAAATGAAAAACCGGTTGGAGTCGCCCTCGAGTTCTCCTTTCGGATGTGTCTCTTAGGCAGGCCCCTCTAAAGGTAAATAATAGCGAGCAAGCACATCTGTGGTTCGATCGACCTTCATTTAGAAACAAAGGGAGAACACACGCGATATACCTAACTCACACTTGCACAAGATCTTGTTCAATTTTAAGCCCAAATTGAAGTGTAGAGGCAATCTTTTATGCAACCTAATGTCATCAAAAAGACTTTTGATTCTCAAGATCACTGTGAAGCACGAGAGAAGCGCATACGCCTTTTTAGATGAGATTATTTTGCATAAAAGATTACAAAAACATGAAAGCATTTGTTCATTTTAAGCCTCAAAGCAATGATGAGTTCATTTTAAAGCACCAAGATGAAGTCTAAAATTTTCCTTGTTCAATTTTAGTCCAAAATCAAAAAGCTAGTAAGTTTGTAAGGTTCAATTTTAGCCCAAATTTGAAAGAAAACAATGATCTAGTTGGATTAAAACAGAAAATTAAGGCATGTGACGGAAGTTCAAAGCATTTAAGAACGCTTTTTAGGTTTCAATTTCGATGCTTGAATCTTTAATTCTGATTTTGCCTTTGTTTTTGCTTGATTTCAATGTTTGATTCCAAATGTCAACCTGTGAAATCAAAAACAAATTAGACTTAAAAAGAAATCATATGTCAAGTGCATTGGTTTCTTATGTGATATGATGATTGTATCTTGAACAAAAGCTAAAGACATGTAAATCCTTTAGTTGTAATATAGAAATCAAGATATGATAATGAATTTCATATTACCCCTTTCCAAAAAAAAAAAGTCTCAATCTACAAAAGGTTTTAAATGCTCACTCCTCTTAATGTCATTGGGAAGTTCAAACAACCATAATCCAAATAAAACTTTCCCTCAGCTTGCAGTAGATGTATAATAGATAGCTAATAAAGCAATCAAAGATTCTAAAAAAAAAGGGCCCACATATAACTGAATACTACAGATGATAATAATGATTTTAAATTTTTGTTGATAGCCTTTAAAGATGACAGCTCCAAATCTGCATATCAGTATATTGTTAGCTTTCAAATCATAGGAACTCATGCTTCTTATAGCTATTTCACATCACCCTGGTCAATAAATGTTAGCTTTCAAATTAGTACCATTCTCAGCAAGTGATCTGAGTCGCCATAATCTCATAATCAGCCATAATTCCCTACTGTCATAATAAATATGACTATGGATGTACCTGGCATCTTTAGATCATAAAAAATCTCCTGCAAAGTGTAAGATTGGCTCTCAACAAAAAAATAGAGGTTGTGTGTTAATCCAAACTAGGAATATATTGGTGCCACCATTGAAGCTTGCACCCCTCAAAGTGCCCATCAAGACTCCATTTACCTACTTAGACATAACAAGCACCAATAAGTCTGATAAAGCAATGAATGTTAAACAATAGAATTAATAAGATAAGACAACTAAATCAGTAATGACAAGGCGCGTGAACTGTTTGACAGAAATGTGAAAGCATAGACAAGGCGCGTGTCTCTGCCTGATAGAAATATGGTCACATGGAATGCATTAGTTGCAAGACTGGATATGCACAAAATGGATTTATTGAAGAGGCATTAAAAAATGTCAAGATAATGCAATTGATAGGTGTAAAACAGATTTCTATCATTCTTTTCCAGAATGCATTGGTTGTAGGATGTGTACAACTTTAATGCCTTTGTCAGTATCCTCCCTGCATGTGCCACAAAATACTCGTTGAAATAGTGTAAAACTTTCAAGTAGATGCAATTTTCAGGTATAAGGCCAGTAGACCCATGCTTAAAGAGGACACAGTGTAAGGACATTTCCAGCAAATAGATTTGGCAGATGTAAAAGCCATATTCACAATGATTGCAACACATAGGCGCGTCCTCCTATGCCAAAAAGCTCTATGATAATTATTTGATGTGTAAGAAAAGATTTTGAAATAAAAAGATCCTTGTCAAAGGCTATCTTGTCAAAATTTAAATCTCCAGATATTACCTCTGCAACAGTCATTAAGTTTGATTATTTCCTATAATAAAATGCATCTGTCCAATGAAATGCCAATTTTTAGTAGATTACCTGTCATAACAGAATCGCATAGTATTGATTAAAGCCAGTAGTAGGTAGACATTGTTAATGAACTCTTTGAAAAAGCATTACCTGTTGCTACGGTGGTCTCCAGCTCCTTTAGCGGATAAAGAAATTTCTAGAGCTTTTGAGCTAATGCAAACAATGTCCTCATTGTTTGTGCCCAACATTAGGCAGCTTGCAACATAATCCCACAACTTTGAATCACATCTCCTATCTCATTTCTATGCCTTACAAATCCCTGTAGCTGATATGTGAGATAAAGGCGCAAATTTTTTTTGAATTCTTTGAATTGAATGAGTGATGTGACTTTATCGATAAGTGGATGGAAGGTAATGGATAAAGAAAAATAGCGACACTTATGAGATAATCTTATGGAAAGCACTGATTGTAGGATATGCGCAGAGAAGACTTGGTTTGAAAATTAAGTGTTGATTGCAGGAGATTTGTTAAAAAAAAGGCTATTAAAACTTTCAAGCAAATGAATTTGGCGGGCATACAGTCGAAGTCTCCAACTTTTTCTAGCGTCCCTTTCCATTCACGCTCAATATCCTCTCTTCCTACACCAGATGTAAGTGTAGGATATGCATAAAAGAAAAAGATATGTAAAATCAACTTTAGGATGTGGGGAAGCCCCTTAGCAGTATGAATATGGACAAGTTTTTATGCAACATTTTAATGGTGAAGGACAGCCAGGCCTTCTCCATGGTGATTGACAATAACCCTAAATGACAACAACACTATGAGTGTTACGAACTCTGTGAGCAGTGGGTTGCAGCGCTGGGGGAGCCGTAAGCAAGCCACAGTCTAATTTCAATGGCTTATGCAGATGACAATTTCCCTTAAAGTCTAATTCACTCGCTGGTCTGATTCTACGAAAAGAGAGGCATTCAAATGTCCATTTCCATGCCCCTACATTTGCGGACACCTGCATAAAACCACTCACATTGCATGTTGTGCTTATTCAAGATTAGTTTCCACATGTTTGTCAAGAATTTTTGTTTTAATATTTGGGGGATTGCATTGCTCATAGAAATCAAAACTTGACCATTTCAACTCAAATATCCCAACAATTACAATATGTCCTTACGTAGATGCAGCCAAGTTTAGCAATGTAAGGAGATATTTCACGATGCGAATAGATATTTTATGATGAAAATAAGATACTTTGTGTATGCATTTAGTTTCTTATCATCGAATAGTTGTAGGAGCTATCACTCAAAATGGGTCAGTTAGAAATAAATTCAAAATGCAGAAGCATAGACAAAGCACGTTAGTTTTTTTTTTTTTCGAAAGAATTCTTCAAAGAAATGAAATCTAAAGATGCATAAAATAGATTTATTACAGAGGCTTTAAAATCCTTCGCAAATGTCATGCTAATACATCATTATAAGTAAATCAATGCATAACAAATGTAAATAAAATCCATGCCCTCCTTCTAGCGCCATATGTAGGACACTAAATCTGCATTGGTGGAAAAACAAAAACCCTTAGTATTGTTAGTAAACCAAAGCAAACAAAAGATCCCCTATAAGATTCATCTAATCACAGGAATAATGCCAAAGAAACAAGCAAAACATAGAAAGGCATCATTCTAATGATCAAACTAGCATATTATAGTGGATTGGTGCTTCTATGGAAAGAAGCCCTTTCCCAATCCTTGATTGATAAGCTAGTGATGAAATTGCTATGGATATGGAGATGATAAATGGACAAGATAAGTTCTCAAAGAGAATGACCTTGCATCAAGTTGTGTAGATGATGGAGGATTTGCTTGAGGATGAAGCCTCTATTTAAGGACTTTCAAAATGCTAAGTGTTGAAGAGGGACCAATGTGGGACTAAGATTGGACCAATGAAAGAAGGACACTTGTCATCATGTGAGTGGTTGATGCATGTGCAAGATTTGGGAAGAGTGCCCATGAGAGGGAGGATTTGAATTCAAATTTTGTAATAAATGCTGAGTTTGACCTTGGAAGGGGACATGTAAGAGACATGTAAGGCCTCATAAATTCTCTGTTGGGTGTACATGTCCACTTGGGGGGAGATTCAAACTTGGAGAATATTCTCCCTTTATGCCAAGTTGAAAATAAAGATTTTGATAAATCAATTAAATGCAATTTCATGTGCAAGTGGCCAAATCTAGAGAATGCAAGTGGGTGAGATTAGCATTTAATCATGGTTAGATTAGATTAATGATGATTAGGATGATTTGACCTTTAGGACTTTGATATTTGATTTATTTAAATTAGAAAATGATGGAATATGATTTGGGATTTGATTAAATAGCCATTTGATTTATTAAAAGGTTGATGATAATGTTTATTTGATTTTAAATAAATGACCTTAGGAAATGAGATTACCTAATGAATGGATGAAAGTGAACCTGATTAATTGATGAATGGACCTAATGTGAAATCTAGTTTACTTAATGAATGAACTTGATTGAATGCACAATGTTAATTTTGCATGTCTACAGAAGTTTTTTGAAATTCACTAAATTTGTAGGAGCCTAAGAAAAAATGTATGAATTCTAGAATTTTTGCAATAGCAGATAGAAAATAATGCCCTCTATCAGCAACATGGTAATTCTTTAGTAGAAAATTTCTGATTTGTTAGTTTCTATATGATATAGGGAATCATTTTAGAGGCCGCTAATTCTCTCTAAAGTACTGAGTAGGGGCTCTATCAGAATTAGAAAGGAAAACTTTTAATGTAGTATAATTAACAAACCAACTAATCCAAACATTTTGATATTCTTGTAAGCTAACCTTGGCTAGTTCCATTTCCATGCTTTCCAATTTTCAGCTTCCCATTAGACTAGTAACTATAGGAATCCCTTGCTGACCCATTTCTAATTGCATCTATTGGAGGAATGAAGCAATGCATCAAAAGGCCAGGAACATTGAAAACTACATCATCAATTGTCCATGTTTCTTCCATTGGAGTTTTGATGTGGTTCATTGCAATCTCTCCGAACTTGAAGAGGGTTACAAGGGACCGACCTGAGTGCAATCATGACACCGTCCACTCCTTGGTAATCATTAATAGTTGTTTCTATGGTATTTTCCCAGTAAACAGTGCTTATTCCATTAGCCTGAATTCTTGTAAGGTGAGATTCCTCTATATATACAAGTAGACCAGTTTTTGTTGGGTATTGAAGTCCAACGGTCAGCCTTTGTCTTTTCCCTTCGAGTGAAGAGAACTTTGTGGATAATGTAATTGATTATTCTATTGTTGATTACAAAATACTTGTTTTTGTAGATAGATGAAAACAACTGAAATAATAAAGAGTTTTCCCCTACTTAAAATAGGATGTAGTCAAATTGATGAACCACTATAAATTTGTTCTTTTCATGTTTGTGTGTTGTCTTAATTCTGATTTTAATTTCTGCCAAAAAAAAAAATCATTTTGTCTATGATAAATTCATCAACATTTTTTTGATTGAAATATCCAAATAGCACATGCCAGATAATTTCTGCAGAACTATCACTCCTTTCTTATAGCATTGATGGATCAGTAGAAAGCTTCAAGATAGAGCAATCTTCATCTCCAATTCTTTTTTCTCCTATGCAACAAGCATTTGCAAACATGATTGTTGTCGTTCTAGGATCTAAACCTTGAAGAGAACAATGTAGGGGTCGAGTAGGACCCTTCATAGCATGTGACCCAAGCCATTGTATATGATGCCACACAATTTTTTTGTTGCTTCCTGTAGACATGCAAAATTAGCATCATGCATTTAATTAAATTCATATTCATCCATTCATCAAATAAATCAAGACTATTTGATTAATCTCTAAAGTCATCCATTTAAATTAAATAAATCAACTTTATTTAATTTGATCCTAACATCGCCCTCTTTGATTAAATAAATCAAATAATTATTTAATTGAATCTAAAATCATCTGCCATCTCCTTTTGATTTAGTTTAATCCTTAAATCTAAGTCAAATGAGTCAAATCACCTAATCCTCTTTTAAATTAACTAAATCAGGATTAAATCTAATCTAATGCATGTCACATTCTCTATATTTTCCCACTTGCACAAATAAAGGATTTTAATTAATTTATTAAATCTCCATTTTCCATCAACAAGGAATCTTTGGAGAATATTCCCTCAAGTTTGAATTCAAATCAAGTTGACTTGTCCCTTCCAACATGGCATTTATTCTCCTCTTACATGTCCCCCACTTGGCATTAAAGCCCCTTTTTCTCCCTCCAATAAGCCAAATTTGAAATTTGAAAAGGCCACCTAATATCATTTATTGCCACATTGACCAAAACTTGCAAATCCTCCATCCAGTCACATTTGGACAAGTGGTACCTTGCTATTGGTTGAATCCTTGTCCCACATTCACCCATTTTGCATATTTCTCCATCCTATCATTCTATAAATTGGAGGTCTCATTCCTCATTTTAGCATCCACAATTCATGCAAAATTACTCTCTTCACATTGAGAGCTAATTTTGTCCACTTCATCTTCAAGGCATTTTATCATTGAGCTTATCAAGGGTTGGGAAAGGATCACTTTTCACAACAAAGTGACACCAATCCACTCTGGAATAGGTGTACATTATGTTTATTTCATGCTTCCAATTATTTTGTTTTGTTATCTTGTTTGAGAGGCATTATGCATTATTTCATAGGAGTATTTATGCATTTACATGAACTAACCCCATTGCTAACTAGTGTTGGAGTTTAAGCTTTGTGCAGATTTGTAGGTACTCACACTTCTAGTATGAACTTTACTTTCCCCCAAAACCAACTCCATTGACCACATATCTGGCATCATTTGCAACAAAACAAAGCATCCATTTTTGTAGCCTTATTGCTTTGAGAAACTTTTTCAGCTATTTCACATTCTGTAGATACCATTTTGACTCTGCCTACCATATATGAACTCTTAATTGAGTTTTGAAACTTTATACATCTAGTTGCCGCCATGTATTGCTACACAATGTACTATGTTGACGATGCTTCAAAGAGAACATCTTATATGGAGAGGTGGAGAGGTGGGGAAGTGGGTCATTAACAATGCTGATAGGGCCAAGAGGGCATCCAAGAACACCCACCAAGAGCTTCAAATTGGAGCACTGCCCACTGGATTTACTACCATGTCAGGGATTGGTGACACTTTTCTCCATTTGGCTTTTGAGCCAATCCAACAAAACTCCCCAAGAGCTGTAATTTTGGGATAAATCTTCATAGGCCTCAATAGAAGGCTCCTCCCCAAGAGTCTCCTGAGTATTCATCTCACTTGACCTCATTCCCATCTCATTTTGGGCCAAGATTTCTAACCCATAATTCCTTCTTTCTTGTTTCTTCTTTCTCCTTCCTTATTTCTTTGCAACAACTACCACAATTGGGAAAACCAATGCTAACCAATGTTGCATGTCATAATAGTAGAGAATTACATGCAATGCAATGGAAGCATCTGTTGGGGGTGAAGGAAAATCCTACCCAATGACAAGGTGTACAAGTAGAACTCCAATCAAGTAGTGAAGAAGAAAAAGTTGTGGTAAATTGTCATGAAACTTATTTACCTTGTTGCCTTTAATATTGTTTTAACTTTTGAATGTCACAATAAAAGTAACAATTTATTTGTTCATCAAACTAAACATATCTAAGTTACTTATTTATAAAAAAAATTAATCAAATTAGATTCATATTAAATGAATTGCCTCATTGTCTTAAATGTTGTTTTATGGTCAAAATTAATCTCCAAAAACATTCTTTAAGAATTCATAAAACTCTTCTCCTTATTTGCTTACCTATTGTTAGCAATTCAAAACATAATTTAATTGATTTTAAAAACATATATGACAGACACACATGCACCACTCAATATATTGCAGGTAATATTCAATACAATCGAATTTGGAAGTCTACAAATTTTAATAACATATGTGATAGAGATACATGTAGGAATGATGGAATAGAACCTACAATTTTGTTATAGCTCAAATAAAAGCTATCAAGCTTTCTCAACCTATACTTGATTACAAATTTTCATAAAAAAATTCTTAAGGACATATGTGAAAGAGATACAAGCAAGAATGATGGAATAGCACACAAAAGCCCCTTATAATTCAAATTAGAAATATCACCTACCTAGTGGAGGAATCATACCATTCAACATGTTATAAGATAAATCCAATTTACTTGATTTTTTAAAGCTACTCAAGGAATAGGATATGGTGGAATAGAATCCACAAGCCTATTATAGCTCAAATCAAATCTATCAAACTTTCTCATTTGAATACTCTTCCCAAAGAAAAAATCAATCTTAAAAACCTTCAAGCCTGTTATAGCTCAAATCAAAGCTATCAAGCTTTCTCATCCTACCTAGTGGAGGAATCATTCCACTCAACATGTTATAAGATAAACCTAATGTGGTCATGTTAAAAAGTTTACCAGATGCACTATAGTTTATAAGGGGTCGTGCTACCCTATTCCATCAGTCTAAAACAATAAAAATAAAGATAAACCCAATGTACTAAATTTTTCCAGTTGTGCAAGGAATGGGGTAAAGACTAGCTGACCCTATTATTTTTCAAACAAAACTTGCAAATTCTTGAGTTTTCTCATGGAATGTGGTAAAGATTCAAAGATAATGTTTCCTAATAAATCAAGTTTGTTGGGCTTACTTAAATCTCTAATTCTCTGAGATGTGGTCCATGGAATGCATTCCCTACCTAATTTCTTACGGAAGCTTAGCTTATCCAATATAGGGCTTGTGATTCTCCTTACCCCATGTTTCCCTCACACCTGATCTTGTAGAAAAATCGGTTGGTTGACATGAAATCACATGTATCAATTGAAAAATTCCATGACCCAAGTTTTCCTCCACAACATTTTTTAATAGAATGAGAGGCTACATATCTAGTTTTAAAGTTTTACCTCATTCCAAGTTGCATAAACTACACAAAATCAGAACTTACAACATCACTTTTCAACGACTTTTATAAAACTCCTCCTAGAACCTTCAAGGCCACTAAACTCCTCAATATGTGATAGTGTAGAATAGAACATACAAAAACATGAATATTCAGTTAGATCACAATTATATCTACATAGTTGTTCAATTAATGAAAAATAGATGGCAATTCATGAGAAGTAGATGACATTTAACTTTCATATTCTATATCTCATTACTAAATAATAAAATTATGAAAGTTTCAAAAATAAAACTTAAATTACCATATAAAGCTTTATGTAAATCTTTTTGTAAATGAACTTTAATACAGTTCAAACTCTGTCAACTATTACAATTTTCTATTTAACGAGTGCTGACAAAAATCTAAATTACTAAATTTTTTTTGAAAAATATTACATGATAAAAATGGCCTATAAAGATCAACTAGTATATCTAGCTTTATATAAAATATCTATACATAACCCCGAAACATATATTGTGACTAAAAAGGACTTAACCATTTGGGTAACCCTCAGCCCTTTCATCTTTTTCACCTGTAAGAAATTGCCAAGCTTCATCTATTACCTGTCCAGGAAACAACCACAATTATACAGATTAGCTTTGGGGGAGGTGGCTAATACAGTTTTCTTTAATGCAAATGTAAATTTCACAAAGCTTTCCAATACTGACATACAACAGACCCATTGCTTCCATACTCTCATTTATCCCTCACAATCCTTTCTCTTCCACAATGTCATACACACAAGGAAGAATAATTATGCAGTGCCTAATACAATTTTTTTATTGATTCTACCAAAAAAATCGCAGCTTATCCAAAAAAATAAAATAACGGTGAACACTGTAGGCAGTTGGAGATGGAGGCTTCTCTATCCAATGCTTGCAGGGATTACATAAGGAGGCTCGCTCAGCTTTCCTAAGCATATTCTCTGAAGAAAATCTGACTGTAAATTAAAATCCAAGCAAAGAGCAAAACAAAGAAAAAAAACCATAAGAAGTCAGAGATTGATAGGAAAAAGGAGAATAAATGCCCGATTTTTGTACTGAAAATAAGCCTGCATAAGTGCGCTTGCGATAACAAACCCCTCGTACCCCTCATGTCACAGCTACTCCTTGCGACTCTGTCCACCTTTACTCTGACTTGCAACACAAACAAAGTTATTCATGCAACTCGAACTTTAACTATTTAATTTGAAAATAATTTATTAAAATTTTTATTCTATTAAATTTATTATTTAAATATATGTCTACATGTGACTTTGTGTTAAGAATGTGGCTCTAATATAATTGTTATAAATTGAAAAATGAAATCTTATAATAAACAAATAATTAAAAAACTCCAAAAAAATTTGTGAAACCTGAAACATATATCTCATTTTGTTATTTTTTCTTTTGAAGACTTTAACTTGAAAGATTCAAGAACTCTATAGTCTATACCATATCTGAAACCAAACTGATTGAGAAAATATAAGTACCAACTTAGGCTAATCAACCTCCAAGGGAAATCTTGTCTAGTTTGTTCTACAACTTTGCCTTTGTCTTTGATGTTGTGCTAATAGAGCTGAATGGTCCTCTTGTACTTGCTCACTCACTCTGTCTATGGAAGTGATTGTGGATACTTCTGAGGTTGAGATAAGCAATACATTGACATTTCCGTTTCTATCCAGCAACTGGGCACAAAAAATTTTAGCTCGAAGTGCATTCCAAAAGATTTTTAATTTTTTTTAATTCTACCTTTGAAAAGCATGAAGCCCAGGTAGGAAACTTGATGATATTATTTAGCACATTCTATCATAACTTCATATACAAATGTGGGGTTGACACCGGTGGTCTATAATTAGAGTCTTGGTAGTGTACATGCTGATTCAGAGGCATTCCCATGCCAGATAGTGGTGAAGGTAACCGGATAGAACACCCGTACCTCTGCCACCCATATTATTACAGAAATGTTGGCACCATAGTATACCTGTTATAAGCAACACCAGAATTAGAAAAAATTGCCACCTGCTAGCTAGCAAGCTCTACCATAATTTGTATATTTTATTTGCATCTCTACAGCCAGTTGTACTTCACATGAGGGTCCTTCCATACTCTACTAAACTGAGTTACAACTAATCAAGCTAGTCCAATTGCAAGCATACAAGCTTAGTGAGTTGCAGCTATTCAAGCAATTCAAACAGGAATGGACTTTGGTTATGAAAGTTTTGTCTATTTGGGGTGGGATATCAGCTTTTCGAGCTTTGCAATTTTACCTGTGAACCTTGTTATTTGATATATGTAACTTGTTTGTTCAATTAAATAATATGAGATGTATAGTAACAATCTATATTGGCCATTTCCTTAAATTTTCATAAGTACTACCTAATTACAACAAATTATTTCATGGCCCTAACCATTTGTTTTCCTAATTCTTTGTCACATAAATTAAATTAATTTTGAAGTATGTGCGCACCGACCATCACCAAATTGGGTCTATTAAAAGGAACTTAGTAAAAACCTTCAAAAGTATTTATCAGAAATATTCATTAGTGTTTGAATTCGTAATCCTGAGCTGCAATGGGAAATGGGAAAATGCATTAAATGCCCCATCAGATGAAATCAAATTTGGACTATTCCCTCCTTGCCATGTCTGACCACCTAGACAGCATTAAATTAATTATAGTGGTTGAATTTTAATTGGGCGCCAGATTTTGGAAAGGCAACTAAAGACAAAAGAAGAATAGAATGGTTTATTCTGTAGGAGAAGAATCAGAAGGAGACAAAGACAAAAAGTATTTTGCAGAAGCAAACAAGGGAATGTTCAATAGAACACACAACTACGAAAAGTAGAAGATCAGGAGAACCTGCAGTAGCAGAGAACATTGACAGTGCTCCAGTGCTCTGGAATGTTTCCAACATGCAGCAACAACACACAAAAGGAAGATGCTACATAACTAGCACATTTTTTGTATGAAGCATGTACAAAGATTTTGCTCTGAGTTTTTGTCAGTAAATTTTGAATGTAATCCTTTTGATGAAATAGAAAATCAAATATAATTATTTTTGTCTCCTTGTGTTTGTCTCCTTTGAGCTGTGCGTGTTTTCATTCTTTGCCCACTGCAATTGGGTTTCTTTTCCCAACAGTTTGGTATCAGAGCCCTAAGTTTTTTTGGGCATTTAGTTTGTTAAATCCCTAGCTTTGTTCCTAGGCGTGCAGTTACAGAACTTAACTTTCTGGGTATTTGGGAAAGCCCTAGTTTTCTAGGCAGTGAAGAAAAGCCCTAGATTTTATCTAGGTATTTGAAGTTTCCCCCATTTAGCAAAATGGCTAGAGGAGACAATAGGAGTTGGCAGCAACCACCTATATTTGATGGAAAAAATTATGATGTTTGGGCAAAGAAAATGAAAACTATTCTAGTAGCAAATGATTTGTGGGAGTTGGTTGACAATGGGTTCACAGATGTGACTGACCCAAATGCATTTGTAGCATTGAACAATGCTCAAAAGAACCAGTTGAAGGAGAGAAGGAAAAATGATGCAAAATCCCTTAGTCTGATTGAGGCAGCCTTAACAGAGGCTATCTTCCCTCGAATAGCAGCAGCTAACTATACAAAAGAAGCATCGGAAATACTTCAAACCACTTGCAAAGGGTCTGAGAAAGTCAGGTCAGTGAAACTCCAGCTGCAAAGGAGAGAATTTGAGACCATGTAGATGAAGGACAGTGAGTCCATTTTAGATTTTCATACAAGGGCTTCCACCTTGATTAACCAATTTAGGATAAATAGAGAAACTATGTAAGACTAGAAGATTGTGGAGAAGATTCTCAGAAGTTTACCCACAAAATTTGACCCAGTGGTTATTGCCATAGAAGAGGTCAAGGATCTCTCAACACTATTAGTTGATGAGTTAATGGGTTCACTTCAAACCCATGAGCAGCGCCTAAATAGGTCTATAAATTCCTCCCAAGAAGAAGCCTTCCAAGCACAAGCAAATGTGAGAGGCAACGGAAGAGGAAGAAATGGAAAAGGAAGAGGTCAAAGAGGCAGAGGTAGAAGCAACTCCAGAAGAGGAGGCTCAAATAGTCAGGAGGAGGCAAGCACCTCCCAATCAGACTTCCAAAACACAAAGAAAAATAGCAGCTCGAATCAGAGATTTGATAAGAGCAATGTGCAATGTTACTATTGTCACAAGTATGGTCACTATGCAAGTGAATGCAAGAAGAAATAGCGTGACCAAGGGAGTCAAAATGCAAATGTGGAAAATGAGAACAAGGCTGAAAATGAAAAACAATCTCAAGTGTTCATTGCATGCAATCTTGCAGAACAAAACAACACTGAAGTTTGGTACTTGGACAGTGGTTGTAGCAACCACATGAGTGGTAACAGAAATTTATTTGCCTCCATTGATCACAACATTAAGTCTGAAATCAAAATGGGAAATAATGAGAAATTTTCAATCATGGGCAAAGGCATCGGGTGCCTACAAACCAAGCATGGTGAAGAAAGACAACTTCATGATGTCTTTTATGCCCCAGGAATGAAACACAACCTCTTGAGCATTGGACAAATGGTCCAAAATAGATATAGAGTGCTAATGGAGAAAGGGGAATGCATCATCTATGACAAAGATGGAAGCAAGAAAGTTATGGCAACGGTTCAAATGAAAAAGAACCGTTCCCCTCAAAATGCAAATCTTAGCACACTCAACAGGCTTGCAACAGTCAGCCTTCAAGATAGTCATCCAAGACCCATCCAAGCTTTGGCATTTGAGGTATGGGCATCTAAGTTATTCTAGTTTAAATCTTTTAGCTAAAAAAGATATGGTTAGGGGCCTACCAGCAATTGTAGAGCCCAATGGAAAGTGTGAAGCATGTATCCTAGGTAAACAACATAGGCAGCCTTTTCAATCAGGGCATTCTAGGAGAGCTAGAGCACCACTAGAATTGGTGCATTCAGACTTGTGTGGTCCAATGAAGACCCCAACCCTAGGAGGAAATGCTTATTTTATGACACTCATAGATGACTATAGTAGAAAAATTTGGGTGCATCTTTTGAAGAACAAATCAGATACATTTGAAAAGTTCAAAGAGTTTAAAGCCTTGGCTAAAAAGCAAAGTGGCCACTATATCAGAGTCCTTAGAATAGACAGAGGGGGAGAGTATATCTCATGAGTTTATGAATTTTTGCAAGTCTCATGGTATTTAGAGACAACTCACAGCCCAGTATACTCCACAACAAAATGGAGTGGCTAAAAGAAATAATAGAACCATCACAGAAATGGCAGCAAGCATGTTGAAGGCAAAAGGTTTGTCTAATGAGTATTGGGGTGATGTTGTAGCAACAACAGTCTACATCTTGAATATGTGCCCCACAAAGGTCGTTCGTAATAGAATCCCACAAGAAACATGGAAGAAATGCAAATGGAGTGTTGAGCATTTGAATATATTTGGATGTGTGGCATACGCACTTGTTCCAAAAGAGAAAAGGAAAAAAAATGATGAAAAAGGTGAAAAATGCATTTTCATAGGCTATAGTGAAGAATCCAAAGCCTATAGATTGTATAATCCCATCATCAAGAAAGTGGTGATCAGCAGGGACGTTGAATTCATTGAAAATGAGTCATGGGATGGAACAATTGATAGCAACATAGGTATTTTGGTTTCAATACTTCTTGAGGATGAAGAAGCTACAAAAGGGAGATGCTCTAGAACTTTACAGCAAGGTAATAGTTCAGAAAACAACAGCAGTAGCTCCAGAAACTTTCAGCAGGAAAGTTGCTCAGGAAACTTTCAGCATGGCAGATGCTCCAAAAGTTTACAACAACAGTCTTCTTCATCAATCTAGCAATCAAGTAGCTCTGAAAATTCTAATCCTACGCTTGCATCATTGATGCCATGGAAGACAAGAAGCATGAGGGAAATTTATGACAACAAAAGGTATGATGATTTAGATGAGAATTCATATTTTTCTATGTTTTCTTATAGTGATCCAATGTATTTTAAAGAAGCCGTGAAAGAAGAAAAATGGTGTAATGCCATGGATGAAGAAATGGACGCTATAGTGAGAAACAAAACATGGGAGCTCACTAATTTACCCAAAGGGAAATCAGTCATTGGTGTTAAGTGGGTCTATAAGACCAAATGCACTATTGATGGTAAGATTGAAAGGCATAAAGCAAGGCTGGTTGTTAAGGGATACAAATAGCAGCTTGGAAGAGACTATGATGAAACATATGCACTAGTTGCAAGGCTGAAAACAGTGCGGGCAATCTTAGCAATTGCAGTCCAGCACAAATGAAAATTATTACAAATGGATGTGAAATCAGCCTTCTTGAATGGAGTGCTAAAAGAAGAGGTGTATGTGGAGCAGCCACCTGGCTATGAAGTTCCAAGAAAAGAAGACAAGGTCTATAGGCTCCAGAAAGCTCTTTACGGGCTAAAACAAGCACCACGGGCATGGTACAACATAATTGATTCATACCTCATGAGCAATGGCTTTAGCAAAAGCGGTAGTGAGCCCACACTCTACATCAAGGCAGCCAATGGTGAGATTCTTATTGTTGTTTTCTATGCAGATGATTTAATTTTCACAAGAAATAGTAATATTTTCATTACTGATTTCAAAGAGGCAATGAAAAATGAGTTTGAAATGACAGACCTAGGTTTGCTAAAATATTTCCTAGGCATAGAGGTCCAACAAATAGATCATGGCATCTTTATTTCACAAACAAGTTATGCTAAACAAATCTTGAAAAGATTTAGAATTTTGGACAGCAAACCAGCCCCAATCCCAATAGCTATAGGTCTGAAATTAAGCAAAGAGGGCAGCAACAATAATGTAAACCCAATTCTCTACAAGAGCATGGTTGGAAGCCTCATGTATTTTACAGCAACAAGACCAGATTTGATGTATGTAGTAAGTCTGATTTCTAGGTTCATGGAGCAACCTAAGGACACACACTGGCAAGCAAGAAAAAGAATTCTAAGATATGTCAATGGCACAAAAGGCTATGGCATTATGTACACTGCCTCAAATGAGTTTCAGCTAGTTGGATACACAGACAGTGATTGGGCAGGAAATTTAGATGACAAGAAGAGCACTTTGGGATATTTTTTCCACATGGGTTCAGGAGAAATATCATGGGCATCAAAGAAGCAGCCCATAGTTTCACTCTCCATAGCCGAAGCGGAATATATAGCAGCATGTTAGGTTATTTGGCTTAGAAGAATTCTTGCAGATTTCAATGAGCAGCAAGAAGATGGTACAACCATATTTTGTGACAATGTATCTTCTATTGCATTGACGAAGAATCTTGTCTTTCATGGGCGACGCAAGCATATCAAAATTCGATATCATTTCATAAGAGATTTGGTTGAGCATGGAGAGATTCAACTTCATTATTGCAGATCTGAGCAGTAGCTTGCTGATATTTTCACAAAGGCATTGTCAAAAGAATCCTTTGACCGCCTAAGGAATAGGCTTGGTATGCAAGAATGCTCTGGGACTTTAGTTCTAGAAAAATTAGAAAAATGTGTATGCTCCGGAACTTTGGTTCTAGAAAACACAAAAAATCGCAACTTAGAAAAGTGCATATGCTACGTAACTTTGGTTCTGGAAAACACAGAAAATGACAGATGCTCCGAAACTCCAGAAAATAGTTCCAGAATGCAAAATAGATGCACACAGGCTTGCTCCAGAAACTTTGCACTGGTGCTCCAGAACTTGTGGTCCGTTGCTCCAGAAGTTTTGCAGAGTGAACAGCGTCAGAAACTTTGCTCCAGAATTTTTCTGCCAAAAGTTTCAAATCATAATGAAGGACAAAAAATTGGCTCAAGATTAAGGGGGAGTGTTGGAATTCATAATCCTAAGCTGCAACGGGAAAATGTATTAAATTCCCCATCAGATGAAATCAAATTTGGATTATTCCCTCTTTACTGTGTCTGACCACCTAGACAACATCAAATTAATTGCGGTGGTTGAATTTGAATTGGGCACCAGATTTTGGAAAGGCAACTAAAGACAAAAGAAGAATAGAATGGTTTATTCCGCAGGAGAAGAATGAGAAGGAGACAAAGACAAAAAGTTTTTTGCAGAAGCAAACAAGGGAATGTTCAGTAGAACACACAACTACAGAAAGTAGAAGTTCAGGAGAACCTACAGTAGCAGAGAACATTGACAGTACTCCAATGCTCTAGAATGTTTCCAGCACGCAGCAACAACACACAAAAGGAAGATGCTACAAAACTAGCATAATTTTTGTATGAAGCATCTATAGAGCTTTTGCTCTGGGTTTTTGTTAGTAAATTTTGAATGTAATCCTTTTGATGAAATAGAAAATCGAATATAATTATTTCTGTCTCCTTGTGTTTATCTCCTTTGAGCTGTGCATGTTTTCATTATTTTCCCACTATAGTTGGGTTTCTTTTCCCAACAATTAGCAGTGTTTAGCGACGAGAAACATTCATGAACCTGCTTACAATAGGCCTAATGATTGTAAACAAAGTTAGTAGGTTAAAAAGCATATCATCTTGGGTACAGATTGGCTGAAATGAATAACCAGTAGCCTGAAGTGCCAAGAACAAGTGAATTCCTTGAACCGAGTAGACAGGAGGATGAGAAAGGAAACAAAACTAATTGCAGAAAACCCAGCAGGAGTAATTTTCAACATAGTCCTTCATATGGTTTTCTTTCAAAGCACAACCAGGTGTTACAGGACTGATTTTATTCTATTATACGATGCACAAAACTGCCAATCTCTACATCTTTGTATTTGATATGCCATAATTTTGTAGTAAGACAATGCACAAAAAACACAATCTCCAACAGATCCAAGTCATCCCATTCACATGAACAGCAAAACCATTGCAAAATTCAAAAAAGGGGTAATTCAAATACCTCCTGCAAGCTTAATTAGCAGAACCTCCATGTCTGCCATTTTTAACTCCGTTTTTGGGGCAATTTTAACGGTTCTTATTTATTTTTTCCGCCAACCGCCAGTGGCAAAGGCGGTGCTACCAAAATTTTTAGACTCCTTAGGAATATGGACTCTGTAAATTCATAGAGTGATGTAATCTATAGCATGTTCTGCCACAAAAGTTCCACTGTAGACACAATACAGACACCCTAAATTTTATGACATCTCATTTCTTCAAGCATCCACTCTCTCCTTTAGTTACTTTTCTTAAAATGATAGAAAATAAAGTGATTCAAAATAGCGGAAATGCATAACAGTTTATAGAAACGTCTTACAGTACATTTCTTGTTTCCTGTACACGAAGCGAAAGCTGTAAATTGCGGCTAAAATCAAGCAAGAAGCTAAAGACATGAGATATACAAAGTAAAAAGCCGAGATGTTTCATGGACGCCAAAGTCATTATAGTGCGTAAGATATAGCAATTTGAAATCTGTAACGGAAGTAAAAAACAAAAAAAATATACGAGAACAATTGAATTTAGAGCACTAAAATGATTTTCACCCAATTCGTAGGTAACTAAAAACTTCATTCAGATTGTAATTTGTTTCTGAGAGGGCTTTCTAAATTTGACGAAAGTTTGTACATCGAATTATTGCATTGTTACCTCTGGGAATTTGAAACCCTCGTGTTGCTGAAGATTTAGTAGGGCTGCTAAATTTATCTGGGTTTTGGACAATTTTGCTCTTTTTTCCAGAAAAACATTTTTCGTGTGTGCAAGGTAAGAGGTTTGTGACACGTCCTCATTCCAGAAAAACATTTTTTACCGAGGACCCTCATCTTTTTATTATTTTTAACAGTTTCTATGTACACGAAAAAAATGCCGCTATAGTGGAACGCCTTTCAGTGTAATTATATTTAGAAAACCATTTAAAGGTTCGAAGAGGAAGTTGAAGCTCAACAATTACTAATTACACCACCTTATTTGTATGTCAAAATCCAATAAGAGACAAAATACAGAACAATAGCTTAACTTATGTTTTTAATTAGATCATCAGGTGAGGAATGAGGAGAAAGTATTAGAATAGCGTCCAACTTCATTTCAAATCTCATATAACTCACCTGGGCAACTTCTTGCAGAATGACATTATTTATTCCATAAAAAACAAGTATTTATAAAGACATGTATCATGCTGCTGTGTCGAGATATGTAGAAATATAAAGACACCTTAAAAAAAGTGTGCCACTTATAAGTTAGTATGACAAGTATTAAATGGTCTGTTGATATGTCTCTTCCACACAAAATATAAATTCAAATTAAAAGCCAATAAATGTTTATGAATTTTTATTTTATGTTTACTTATTTTTATATATAGATTTATAAATTCTATACCATTTAATATTATTTTTTACCAATTTAAAATATAATAATTTATTATTATTTTTTTAATATTTATAGTTTATTTTTATTATTGTCTATTATTTTCATAAAATTATAAAAGATAAATATCTATTTTTTAATAGTGTTTATATTATGCTTCTAAAATACTTACATATATTAAAAAAAAAAGTGGAAATAGTCATTCTTTTAGATTTCATATGAGATTACAATCTAGACCATTAAGACATGAAACACGAAAGTAACAAATATTAACCATTGAACATTGAGAGCAAGAGTAAAATAAGGAGAATCCTAGTCATACGGTTTGCCCCATACATTAACAAGTCTGAAGTGTTCTTGGGAGAGTCTTATTCATCATCATCTTTAACATTATCTGTGTTAACCACATGAATAGGATAAATACCAAGAGTTAATTGAAGAAATTTGTTGGGGTCAGACTAAATTATATTCCCACCATCATGAGGTGGTGGAGAAGCAAAGTGATGATTAATAGGATGCCACTAGCCTCACTAAAAATGATCTCTTCCAATAGGAGAAGTGGAAGCCTAAGAGTGGGTATCCTGATTGCCACAAGCTAAATGACTACTTCCTCAATGATGCCCTCGAGATGGAGACTTGCCTTGAGAGAAGGTGGGAGTCAAGAAATCCTAGCAATAACACAAGGAGGATCACCTAAGTGATCCAAAGAAACTTGTTTTTGAGCAACCTCAAGTGTAAATTTATTCACTTGCACTTGAATCTATAATAACACAGAACAAATCATAACTTTAATGTGAGAAATTGTGATCAATAGTATAGCAAAAAAATCATAGAATTTATATTTTTCTATAAAACATATATTAGGGATGACAAAATATTTTTGTAGGTTTAGAGAAAGTTGTATAGCCTTGACTCATGCAAGATAAATTCCAAATCCTTCTTTTGAGATGGTGTGAACCAAAAGCTACTAAAAAAATTCAAACAAACAAAGCAAAAGAAAACATTTTTGCTGATCAAGTATTTCTCTTTCATCAGTGAATAAGCTCTTCCAATATAATTGTTAATGCTCTTTTTGGGATGCCCATTTTGTTTCTTCACTTTTATTATTTCTACTAATTGTGAGGTTTCCATTATGGTAAGATATGATAATAATATATGTTCTACTAACATCAATGATAGGACTATGGAAGATAACATATTTATAGTAGAAAATGGTCTCATTCTATATAAAAATAAAATATTCTTAGTTGCTAAATCTAAAATGGAAGAGAATAATTTAAGAGCTTTACATGTTGCATCACTAGCTAGACACCCAAGATCCCACATGAATTGCAAGGAAATAAAAGATAGATTCTTGTTGAAGGGTTTTGAGGAGGATAATTTCAACCACATTAGGGAGTCCCCACATATAGACTCTTATTTCTTGTTTGTACAACTTTTAGTTTTGTATTTATGGCCCAATGAATTAGACTTTATTCTCACTAGAGATTCTAGTTTCACTTATATCCTTGTAGTCTTTTTCCCTAGTTAGAGCTAGTTTTGGTCTCACCTTTGTGATTTTCTCCATATAGTTGAAGTTTTCACTCTCACACGATGTAACCACATTTATTAGAGTTTGTGATGTCAATTTTTTCTCCTTTTTAATATGGTCTTTGTATTGTCTTATCAACATGGTCTTAGTTACAAACCACTCTAAAAGTTCTTAGATTCATATTTGGAAGAATGAAAAATTAAAATTTGAAAGTCTTCAAGTGTTTTATGGAAATGTGGAGTTCCCTTGCATCTTTGTAGGTTTATGCAAACTTTCTCATTGGGCCTACAACCTACAAGGATACAACATTAATTATTGAACTTAAGATCCAAGATGGAAGTGATGCAAACCCAACTTGCTCCCATATTTTTAATATTTTATAATTGTTATCTACAAATCTTGAATATGTTTGTGCCCATTGTGTACATGATAGTTAGTTTGTGAGTGCACACTATTTCTTTACAATGCTACAATTTTGTAAAATGCACAACTAATTAGAATTATGGAACTAATGCACATTTTTGTACACTTGCAAACTTGATTTACATTCTCACCTCTCCATTTTGTGAAACTTATACATTTGATTTTAACAAGTTTGTAATATGATATGAAACTATGCACCAATTAAAAAATATAATCATGTTTTCACATTCCAAAGTTTTACAATAAAGAAAAACAAGTGGAAAGGTGGGCTTGATGTGCATGCATGCAAACTCACCTTTCACTTCCACACCATGTTTCTAACCCTTCTAACCTTGCCACCTTACATAGTTCCCATAAAGTGGAATCCCAATACACAGTTTCAAAAGGTGCAAATTGTCAACTTATATCAACATTTTGTATTTCACAATGCTTGCATAGTGATGAGAGAATTCCATGTATATTTTTTCCAAGATCACGTACATGAGCTCCTAAGTTATAAATTATAAGTGGATTTCTAAATCTTATTACTCTACTTTCTTCATTTTTTAGGATCTCAACTCCCATCTATAGGATTTGCATCTATGATGCCCATGTCCATAAAAGCAGCTAAAGCATGAAAACCTAAAGACATTTAATGCACACATGTGAATGAGTCATTTATAAAAATTATTAGCATCTCCTCATTTGCAACTAATCAAATGAATTCTTTTATTTCAATAGCTCTTTGTAGGATATTTGTCTCCTATATAAATTCATGCACACACATTTTTAAAATTTTGATCAAAAATTTATTCACATAGGAACTAACTAACACATCATTTTATTGATTCAAATATTTCCTTCTACACTTCTAGGAACTCACTTGTTCATATTGTTTGCATCGTTTCTATATAGATACTTTTACCTCTAATTTGAATAGTTGAAATCCCACAATCCTCCAAAACCCTCATGTGACATTTGTGCTCATAAGGTTCAAGAAAATAGGAAGTTATCCATGACTTCTTACATTGTTTATCTAATGACAATGAGAGCTATTTTTCTTGAATCAACCAAAAATGGAGTAGTGTGTGTAGGAGTGGTTTAAAAGAATGTGTATGAGTTCTATCCTCAGTAAAAACCTAAGGGAAGTCAAAGGGATTTTAATAATTGGTTGGACTTCTCCAATCTTTTGATGTTCCAATTGTTGCCCCTATCATAGTTTCTCAAGAAGATGCCTCAACCATTGAAGAAATAGAATATATTTCAAATGCTATAAAGCAATGGCTGAATGATTTATGTTGCAAGGGTCAAATATCATTACACATGCTATGGCTCTACATGATAGAATCAGTGGGCTTTCTTACCTAATAAAAAATATTCTAGCTAAATTTAGATAAGAATTGTAGGTTCACATTGATAATATTTTGCAAATCAAAGAAATTATAAAGCTTAGCTTAGAACCTCTTATGTCAAAAGGTATTTCAATAGAACAAATGAATCCTTTATTATAGAATTGTATTAAATCATAAAGTTAAGGATTGAGTTTCTTATGATTTTAAGGTGACCCTCTCTCATGTATTTAAATGGACAAATGAATGCCTTTAAATACAGATATATAGCAACAAATTGTGCAAACATCTACTAAATTGATTCAAAAACTAGGAAAAAAAAGGTGAAAAAAATTTAAATTTCAAAACTGAATTGTGGGATTGATTTGAACTCTGGTACATAAGATTGATCTAAATTTAATAACAAAATAAAAAGAAGTTACATTAAGTATATGAAAAATATAAAATTTAAATGGGAAAAAGGTCCAAGATCCCATTTATGTGAAAATAATCACCCAACACAAACAATCAAAAACAATTTTTCCAAAACAATTAGAATCGGTTTGAACTCTAATATTTTATGTGGAAATATCCACATTCAAAGGATTTAATTCTGGAAAGCAATCATACAATTATTTGAAAGAAAATATTTTATTTGGAAATATCCACATACAAAGGATTTAATTCTGGAAAGCAATCATATAATTATTTGAAAGAAATTTTTTGTTTGAACTTTATGGAACTGGAGAAGCCACAAGAATGGCGGTTGTGATGTAGAGAGGAAAAGCAAATTCGATTGATTAAGCTGCAATACTTGTTTTTACAAATTCAAAAACTGCTCGTACCGTGCGGCAGGATCCACTTATGCGCGCTTGGCACAATCAAGGAAGTAAACGCCTGCAATAATATATACACACAATATTATTTGAGCAGCCTTAACAGACTCAACAATAGAGCTCAGAAAATATTATAATTTTATTACCTTCTCCGACAGCTGAGTCGTTGCATCCAACCAACTAGTGCCACATTTATCGACCACCCACGCCACCTATGTCAGTGCAGATATTATCACGTTCAACGTAGAAGACCGATTCCGCACTTTGAATTTGTTAACAGACCTTTAATCGCCATTCCATACAAATCAAATTCAAATATGAATGATTTGTATAGAATGGTGATAGAGAACAGTTAACAAAGAAGTTTGACCACCTCTAGATGCAAATACATAAAACTTCATTCCTCGCACTTAATGCTCAATAAAAATCAAAATCTGACCGGAAAAAGTACCCACAAAATTTCTGATCACCAAAACAAGTACAGATTGAGGACATCAACTGAAACTGTCTTCAAGCATTTATGCATGCAACACATTGTACAAAATATCTCTAGCATTGTTATTCAAAAATGTTATACCCTGCTACTAACCCACAACCTTCCAAACCTTAGAATACTTTCAACTAAAAACAAACACTGTAAAGTGAAAAATAACAGAACGATCTCCCGTACAATCTTGTAAAAACAGTTCAACATTTCAAAATTTACACCCTG
Source organism: Sequoia sempervirens (assembly GCA_007258455.2). NCBI lineage: Eukaryota > Viridiplantae > Streptophyta > Pinopsida > Cupressales > Cupressaceae > Sequoia > Sequoia sempervirens. The sequence goes on along the minus strand of VDFB02345691.1, from coordinate 18,270 downwards.
CTACTAAACAAAACAGCGAATGAAATAATCTTAAACCCTAATACTCGCAGCATTCCAAACTCTTAACACTCACAACCTTCCAAACCCTAATTCACCTTCAATGAAAAATAAACACTGTAAAGTTAAAAATGATGCAACGATTTTCCGTACAATCACGTTAAAACAGTACCAACATTTCAAAGTCTTTGTAAAATCCCCACTACCATACAAAACAATTAAATCAATAATCAACCTACTCTCAAACCCTAATACACGAAAACCCTTTAAACCCTATCCGATATTCTGATTATTGTAAACCCCAGCTCACAAACTGATAACTCCGCAATAAATAAATAGATTTAAAAAGAAAAACCATCTACTCCGCATAAAATCATTGTACAACATTTGAGATCCAATATAACAGAACGCAACTGAATAAATCACATGCCCTGCAAACACTAATACGTTGGGTTGTATAACAATACCACACAAGCAATCAGTAACCGATTGCTTTCCTATCAATATAAACCCTAAGAAACAGTTTGCAAAACAGGAAAAATAAATAGAAAGCCTACAAAGAAAAAAAGGCAGAACGTGAAAATCTCTGAACACCCACGCTATACTGCATGCAGACGAAGAAATGGCACACTTGCCAACAAGAAGCTCAATTTCTCGCCCGCTGCTTCGAAGCTGTGAGTTCAGATATCAATTGGTGAGGCTAAAATACGATAAGTATATTTATTATGAGTCGGTGGATTTGAAACTAGTTTGCAGAAGATGCCATAAAGCCTTCTGAAATCCGTGGAAAACTGTAAGGCTTGGTAAGCTGGTTGGTGTGAATTCCTATAAGATCTCTAAAGAATAATTTTGATGGTAAACTAGAGTCGTCCCGGGGAGTACCTGCCTGTAGTGGTAAACTAATTTCGGCTTTCCTTTAGTCAGCCACTGTCATCGTAACACTCATAGTAAAGTTGTGACATTTTTAAAAATCCGTCTTCCTGCCCCCCTCCCCAAATCAAATTTGAGATTTTTTGATTCTGTATCTTCCGTGTACCCTAAGCAGGGCTTAAATTTGATGGCCGTATGACCGTATATAGAGATTTTTGCCGTAAAATACAATAAAAATTTTAAGAAGATTGTATCAGATGAAAGGATAAATTTTTGATAGACTGTCAAAAAATATATATATATATATATATATATATATATATATATATATATATATATATATGATTTATATATAATTTTAATTACACTAAGATATATCATAATGTTTTAAGGGCACCTTTGAATAGATAACTGTCATTAAAAAATTTGTTGACAGGCAAGGTCGACCATCAAATTTAAGCCCTGGTCCCTAAGTAACAATCTCAACTGGCAGATACAAGAAAGCATTGTATCATGGCCTTCTGCTCTTGCCATTTATAACATAAAATAGGTTATTCTGCTCTTGCCATTTATAACATAAAATAGGTTATTAGTCAATAGGCTATTTTTCAATTTTAGACCGTATATTACAGTTATAAAATTTATTAGACAGTATAGTTTGACTTGCTATATTTTTATTAAATCGTAAAAAATTATTATAAGCAAAATATAATATAGTATTTTAATTTATAATATATATCATTTTATAATTTTTATTATAAAAAGATAAATTAGTTTAGAATAAAATATAATTTTTTTGAATAATTTAGAAACTTTGACATTTTTATAATAGTTATCATTTTTTTATATTAATATATGCGATTTATAATATTATTATAAAAATATATATCAATTTAGAATCTTTTCAAAATACAATATAATTATTTTTAATTTTAGAATATATTTAACAAGATTTGTTTTTAATATAAACTTAGAAACTTTTGTTAATTGTTAATTATAACAGTAGATTTTTATATTTATTACTAATAATTACCATTGTTTTATGATTTTTCAAGAAATTGCATTTATAAAAGATTTTATAAAAAAATTCATAAAGAAAACAATTATTTTTACATGCATTTAAATGACCAAACCGTCATAAAATTTTCATATGACAGGTAGGGATGACCGTCAAATTGCAGGCCTGCAAGAGACTAACCGCCCAGTTCTTATAAATAAGATTGTATTGAAGTTGTTAAACTGTGCAAACTCGCTGAGGAATATAGGAAAATAAGACTGCGAAAAGCGTTACTAAACTTAGTGCAGAGGTTGCTATGTAAGCTTAGAAAATTCTGTTGGAGTGAGTCATAGAATAACTAGTAAAACTACTCTATTTTTTCCTACAGGCTAGCTTTGGAGTTGGGGCATACAATGAGCTACAGAGACATAGCTTCAAATGGTATATGCATTGTTTTCCATGACATATGTATATTGTTTTTATTTTTTCTTTCGTGCTGATCTAGAAAAATGCATGCTTTGTCTCTCTTTTGGTTTGCTTTCTTTTTTTGATCTCTAAAACATTGTAGATAAAAATGTAATTAAGTAGGAAAATTAATATCTAAGTATTGTAGCCATGTCTACAACTTTTGTACAATAACTCAAAGGATATTCAGATTTAAGGTTTCAATTTCTTGCATATTATACCAGATAACTTCATTTTAGTTTTAATTTATTAAGCTTTTTTTTTTTGTTTCTTTAGCACTTTTACTATTTAATTTCATGTGCCTTGGCCTACCTGGTAGGAGGGTTCACTTGCCATGTAGACAACAGAGGCCAATAAAAGAATGTCTGCCAATCATTCTTAATTGTGAATCATCAGCTTTCCCTTTTTATAGCTTTTGTATGTCACTTGGTATCACTTTCTCTAGTGACTCTTGCAGATGGAAACTTGGAGAGTGTGAAGCTTCAAAGTCATTTGATTTACTTTTAAAAGTTTCACGTTCAATATTTTTCACATGAAAAGGAGGATTCAAAAGTTGACTGGAAGAACATACCTGATCAACACAATACATAGAAGATTCATACATATAGAGACATGAACTAGCAAGCCTTTGAGAGCAGAGAAAATTTACTGGACCATAGTTTACATTGTTGTAGCCATTTGGAAAAATATTTGTATATCATAATATCCGAAGGCCCTAACCGAAGAGACCCTATTTGGCTAACCCACAATTCAAAGCTGACGAATTCCCTGCTGCACTATTAGTTGTTGCCGTTTTGATGCACCCCAGATTATGTAGAAGAGGCTTCTGCTCCCACCTGAACTAAACTCAAATTCTCTGAAAACATACTTAAACAGTGAAACCATCTGAAATTATACCTATGCCACCTATTCACATAGAGTACAAATCATATGTGTCCTGTATATTCAACCTATCTATTTGCACCATAATTCATTCTAACCATGACCATCCCACTTGAGACCAAAGAAAAAAAGGTTACAAATTCTATTATGGTCGTACATAGACCTATATCTACTATTCTAATCCCCTTTAGAAAGTCTTGAAATCGAATTAGCACAACAAAAATTTTGAGAAATCTAAATGATCCAGATTATATTTACAACTTCTCCATAGATAGTTTGTCCTAGTCTATGTTATTGTGGACACACATAACCTGCATCAAAGCTTCCATTTCACACAGTTAGGCAATGGATACTATTGAATGAAAAAGTTAAAAAAACCCTAGATAATTCCAGTGCATCCCCCTCTCTGAAGCCATATCCCTTACAAAGTGTTGCAGCCCCTGCCATGTCCTCAACAGGGCCATTCCCTTCAAAGTAGTCTCATCAATTTCAATGTTGCAGTGAATAACTTCGCAGGCCCATTCCACTCAAACATCAACAATGCCATAGGTATAAAATCCTTCAACATCTCCAATAATATGTTTGTTGGGAATTTTCCCTCCGATTTCTCCAGATTGAAGGCATTGGATATTTTGGATGCTTATAACAACAATTTAACAGGGTCATTTCCTTCAAAGGTATGCCAAATTTCTAATCTAAGACATCTCCACATGGGAGGAAACTATTTATCAGGGAGTCTACCTCTCAGATATTGTAAGTGGGAACACCTGGAGTACCTCGGAGTACAAGAAAATGAGCTCCAAGGGAACATACCTTCAGAACTTGGAAATGTCAATAAGCTTCGTAAGATATATGTAGGCTATGGTAATGACTTTGATGGTGGAATCCCTTCCAAGATAGGGAAGCTAAGTAACCTTGCTATTTTGGATATCGTAGATGATAGTCGGTTGTCTGGTCCCATTCCCCCCAAGCTTGGGAATCTAAAGCATCTCGATACATTGAAACAGACCTACAAATATGAAAAGATAGGAAGATGTTATAAGGACACCTTGTCTTCAATTTATTGTAAGTTTGGAAATTATTATTCTATGTCTATAAACCTTGATTTTTTATTTGTTTTGAATGGTAAATATTTTGATCTTTGTAATAATATTTATTACTTTTGCAAGGCAATTATTGAGATATAAAATTTACTCTTGTATCTATTTTGCATATTTATTTCTATATTAATAAATTTCTTTATTATAATTGTTGTTTATTGATATAAATATTGAAGCACCTATAAATCTACAAACATTCTAAACTCCATAAAGAAGGTTAGTTCATGCAAACTTACTAAATGCTCCTATGAAATAATGCATCATGCCTTCATAAACAAGATAACAATATAAACTAATTGTGAGCATAAAAGCAAGATACATATCTATCCCATAGTGGATTGGTCCTTCTTTGATGTGGAAATAAGCCCTTTCCCAACCCTTGATAATGCCTAGACAAAATTAGCTCTCAATTGAAGAGAGTAACTTTGTATGAGGATTGTGGATGATTTGTTGAAGAATAAGCCTTCTACTTATAGATTCTCAAATGCTAAGAGTGCTCAAAAGGGACCAATGTGGGATAATGTTTTAGCCAATGAAATGGAGCCACTTGTCACCTTGTGAATGGTTGAGGAATGTGCAAGTTTTGGTCAATGTGCCAATAAATGGGATTGGTTCGCCTTTTCAAATTTCAAATTTAGCTTGTTGGAGGGAGAAAAGGTGACTTTAATGCTAAGTGGGGGACATGTAAGAGGCAAGTTATTGCCATGTTTGAAGGGAAAAATCAACTTGCTTTCAAATTCAAATTTGGTGAATATTCCTCCAAATATGCTTTGTTGAGGGAAAATGATGAATTTATAAATGAATTAAAATGCTCTATTGGTGCAAGTGGGAAAAGCTAGAGGATGTGATGTGTGGTTAGATTAGATTAATTAGGATTAGATTAACTTAGATGGTGTTTAGGTGCTTTTGACCCATTTGATTTAAATACTTTGATTTATTTAAATCAAAAGGGATGGAATATGCATTTGGGATTTAATTAAATAAATTTTGGTTTATTTAATTAAAAGGGGAATGTGAGACTTAAATTAAACAAATTTGATTTATTTAATTTAAATGGATGACCTTAGGAGACTAAATTTAATGAATTTGATTTACCTAATGAATTGATGAATGTGAGTTAATTGAATGCAGGATGTTAATTTCACGTGTCTACATTTTGCTCCTCTTTGAAGCAATGTACTTGTTGCGTTGGTTCAAAGAATAAACTTCGCGATCAAAATTTAAAAATTTTCTTTTTTTTGGATGCCCCAATGGAAAGAAGTGCACTAGTACAAATATATATTGTTTTTGATTAAGGAAAAAATAGGTTTTGAAGGAACCTAAAACCCTTTACAAATGAAAAACAAAGCTACAAAAAAGACAGCTTACAGCCAGCCAAAAAACTAGCCCTCAAGCAAAACCCTTCAAGATTTACATTTAGAACTACTCTTGTGGGAGCGAAGAGTCATGTCAAAAGAAGACCTGGAGAATTTTTCTTTCTTTCCCATAACAGTAAACCAACCTTCTTCCACCTGCACTGCCTTATCTTGCCAAGCCAACACACTTTTTTCCTGAAGATGAATGCCAACAACCACTGTTTCGGCAATTTCAACATTATTCTTTCGTGCAGGCACCGTTATATCAGAAGAGCCACTAGAAATGATAGTCAAAGCACTATCACCCAAAATGGTAGCCTAAGACCCAACCTCTCACTCTTTAGGGGATTCAAAGAAATGAATTTGTACAGGATCAACAACCCCACCTTTGAGATATCCGGAGGGGAAGCCTCAAGACCCTGTGATTTTGATGCAACCACATCAGAAAAACTCCTATGTTGTTCAATTCCCTTCTCTACTATATAATGTTGTAGAGAGGCATCTCTCCACCATGTAGCCTTCATAGTTTTTTTCTCAAATCTGCATTGAGCAGCAACATGACCTATTTTAAAACATCTTCTGCAATGGAAAGGAATCCCTTCATAGTCCAAAGATTGGACCCAAGAACCCTTAGGAGATTTAAGTAAAATCTCAGCAGGTAATCTTTTTGAAATATCCATTTCAACCAATATGCGAGCAAAGGTGGAATGAAAAATGTCAAAGGATTCATCATCTAGCAACAAAAAATCACCAAGGGCATCACCCACTTATTCCAAGAGAGGGTCATTCCATAAATGGAGGGGAAGATTTGGCAGTCGAACCCAAATTAGGATCTTATTGAAAGTTTCAGAAGTAGGATTCAAATTAGAATGTCAGGGCTTAATCATCAGCAAAAAAATTTCCTCCTAGCTAAAACAATTGTCACATATAAAAAATCCATCTTGAGCACTGTCAAACTTAGCAACAAAAAACCCCTTATCCATGGGGAAAATATGAACTTTAGCATAAATTAGCGGTTCCCATTTGTTGGAAATTGAGGAGTCCAGTTGAGGGAGGCTAGGCCAAAAACCCCTAAACTGACATATCACCCCACGAACGAAGAGCTCATAAATGATCTTGTTTATTTCCTCTATTGTCTCAGCTTTTAGAACATAAATGGTATTTGCAATAGGAATAAACCCTCTATTCGATAGATTCCTAGGCTGAAACCTTAAAGCCATCTGCAATGCCCTCGTAGCCGAGCCATTGCGCTTTGAATTATCACATTTCTCCATAGCTTTCATTTTTCCACCTCCCTGGACAACGTATCCATCAATGCTCACCATGGAAGGGATTCCTTCACCAGCAACAACTGCAAAAGGGCACCCAGCATCGCCATACTTCCCGCCTGAGCTTGCCATACAAATTGGTTGGAAAATGATATAAATATATATTGTTATTTTTGAATAAAATTTACATATAAATTTTATTCATGAGGAATTACTAAAAAAAAGAACGATATTTTTATTTCACTTTGATATATGCAAATTCCCTACTACTTGTTCAAAAGGAATCTAGTTGTTTTAAAATGAGGCAGACATCCACCACATTTATATAATGCAATCTATCTATATAGATTTGAATTTAAATATATTGAATCATATAATGTTCAATTTAACTAAAGCACACTCATATCTAACAACATTGTGTTGCAATGCTTACAAATTTAAAGACTTCTAAAGAGGAGCTTAAAAAGAAATAACACTCTAATTTCACTTTAATAGATACAAGTTGACTACTACTAGGTTACATGAATTTACTTGTTTCAATTTGTACATAGACAATATCCTATTTATGTTTTTCATTTTCTGCAAGACATTCACAATAGTTATATAATCTAATTATACATATTTATATTTAAATATAATGAATTATGTAATGTTCAAATTCATTATTGTTTTACCTTTACATTCATATCTGTGTGTTCCTTGAATCTCTTATGGGTGCAAGTGCTAGACTATTCATTTAATGGGAAGAGCAGATCAAAGAAAGTACTGAAACTAATTCCATTGAATGTTGGTTCAATAAATGGAGAATAAATGTACAGTATCATTCCTAACAGATTTTGTTTGCTACTAGCAATCTTTTGAAGAGTTTGTTGATAGGATTTGATTTGCTTTGAATGCATTTTTCAGTTTCCAACTACATTTTACTGTATATGACCACCTAAGACTGTCTATAATTTTACTCTATATCACTGCCTAACACTGTCTATAAATAGAATGAATGATGTAAGGATAAATACAAAGAGTTTGCAGCTGAAGCACATAGAAGAATACAAATATCAAAGTATGTTCCCTATTTTACTTTTTGTTTTTCGTTTTACCTTCGACGCTAGCATAATCTAGCATTGACGTACCTAAAATATATGAAACACATAATTTCCAAAATTATATGACAAAATAAAGTGTGTACTACTACAGATAACCTGGGATTGTCAAAAAAGTGCATGTTTCCTACTGAAGCCATTTATGACCACGGGTTTGGTTTTTAGATATCAGAAATTTCTTTGATGACTTGTTTTGTTCTTTTTTAAAGTCTCGATGACTTGTTTTGTTCTTTTTTAAAGTCTCGTTGAGGCATTCAGACATCTTTTCTCTTGACACGCAGACCTGATTTCTTCATCACCACAGATACTCATGCACCATAAAATTGTTAAGAAAATTTCTTCACTCGTAGAGAATAGAAAATAGAGCCACACAAATTAAATTAAAGTTGCTCTCTATATTCTTTAGAAAATCTGCACCATCCATTATGTTGATAGTTTCCCTCCCTTGTGACTTTAGGCAAGTTGAAGCTCAACAAAAAAATATATCCTCACATCATTCTTGCGGAGTGCATTCACAATACCTAGTAGCCTAAATAAAAATTGAAACTTTTATATCCTCACATCATTCTTGCGGAGTGCATTCACAATACCTAGTAGCCTAAATAAAAATTGGAACTTTTAGCATGGCTCACCATCTGCAAGGCAGTCAAAGCTTCGTCTTCTTTAATACCCCAAACTAGTCACCCTCCAACTGTCACTTCAATCTATTCATTGTTAACAAAAAGTAGAAAAAAAAAATGCCTGGAGCCTTCAATTGAACAAAATACTGCATGGTGATGAGAACAAGGAAATACTAACCAACGTGGAGTATACTACTGAGCCAAACGTGGTAGTCATGCAGCTACTCTAGGTGTTTGCTTCGTGTGGGTCCTATTAATTAGTAAATTTTGGTGGTTCTTGTTTTAATTTTTCCCCTCCACATCGCACTTTCTTAGCTTGCATTCGAACATTGTACGGGTGCAAATGGAAAAAAAATGGGTCCCACCGTAGAGTCATAGTATGACTGGAGCTAGATGGTATCAACCACTAATGGTGTTCACTTATTTCTATTAAAGTTGTATGCTCTAGAATTTTTCTACCAACTCTTTTCCACTTTAATCTTTTTTAAGTCCCCAAAGGTTGTCTCATAGTGTTTTCTCATTCTCTCTTCTTAAGCATAGTCACCATGAAACATGGAATACAACTTGTTCACGCTTCCCAAACTATTTTGGTGCAAGATTGCGTGATGCATGGAATTCTTGCAAAATGAGTTCTTTCTCTATGTTAGATAGCAACTTTGTTAAATGGTTCTCAAATTCCTCTTTTTAATAGAGTGAGATTTGTTAAATGGTTCTCAAATTCCTCTTTTTAATAGAGTGAGATTTGAAGAGTACGTTAAATAGAAAATTAGGGAACAACATAGATTACTATTTATGGAAAATGCACTTGGTGTTCAATATAAAAATAAAGTATCTTAAGAATATTTAGGATGATGTTTTCTTATTAATATTATACTATCTATTAATTTCATAGAGTCAATGACACACCTACCATGTTCCGTGAAACTTCTAATTTCATTCTAACTTTTTTAGTTATTTGTAATTTTTAAATAAAAGAATTAATAATTTTATTATAGAAGGGAAGGTAGTGAGAATGCAATTTTTGTAGTATCATAAGACTTGTCAGACTTGTCATATGTTACGCATGTTGGATATGAATTAGAGGCCTCTAGTGAGAAGATAAAATCAATTCATCATATGCATATCTTCTAGTTGAAATATTTATGGATAATTTTATTTAGATTATTTAACTACTCAAAGAGAGTTAGTAGGGAAGGAGAACCAATCAACAATAGATATGAATTTAAGTAGTACAAAAAAATTCAAAGCAAGCTACTATTTTGATGTTAGCCTCGAAGATAATAGCTAATTGGTATTCAGTCATAGCCTCGAAGATAATAGCTGATTGGTATTCAATCAAGATTTAGTTCTTTGGTAAAAGGTTATGGAAAAATATATCATTATAATAAAAATGGAGGTTTTTTAAAATTGTGTGTGCTATGTGAACATTACTATATATTTTGAGTTGTAAATTAAATTTGTGCATTTTAAGGTAACCAAGAGAGAGAAGTTCATGTCAGCATTCACCGTTTATGAATTTCTAAGCAAGCTAGTTATTTCTATATTATCTAGAGTGATAGTATCTGATTGCAACTGAACCAAAATGTGTTACCTTTTTAAGGAAGATTAAGGAAGACAACACACTATATTTCTAAGTGCTTCATTTCCAATCAAAATTCAATCAAATCCCTCAATAATTTTTTTGGATCATATCCAATAAATATAAAATCTTAGAAAAATAAATGATAGCTTATGTTGATGAAGTGCTTTGATTTCAATCACATGTTAATTTTGTTCTTCAATAAGAAAGAGATTCCTATCTATTGGTTGGCATAATGTTTGGTTCGACATGTTTTTCATATCTATATTTTTGTAATGGACCTTACTGAAGAAATCAAGCTATATAATTTTCTATTGGTGTAACCCTTGCACCCCTCTAAATGCAGAATAAATGTAGAGTATCGTTCCTAATAGATTTTGTTTGCTACTAGAAATCCTTTGAAGATTTTGAAGATTTTGTTGATAGGATTTTATTTGCTTTGAATGCATTTTACTGTATATGACCGCCTAAGACTATCTGTAATTTTACTCTCTATCACCACCTAACACTGTCAGGAAATAGAATGAATGATGTAAGGATAAATACAAGGAGTTTGCAGTAGAAGCTCATAGAAGAATACAAATATCAAAGTATGTTCCCTATTTTACTTTTTTTTTTTTAATTTTACCTTCTATGCTAGCATAATCTAGCATTGATGTACCTAAAATATGTGGAACACATAATTTCCAAAAATACAAGACAAAATAAAGTGTGTACTACTACATATAACCTGAGATTGTCAACATAGTGCATGTTTCCTATTGAACACATAATTCTTATACCATGGTGTACTCTTACAAAATAGAACCCCTTTCCAAATGATAATCATGAATTTTGAATGCATAACATAGTGCATAGTGCATGTTTCCTATTGAACACATAATTCTTATACCATGGTGTACTCTTACAAAATAGAACCCCTTTCCAAATGATAATCATGAATTTTGAATGCATATAGAACTTGCAAAATAATTTTTCTTAACAAAAAAATTAGTTATAAACACTATGCCTATTTTTTCCAACTATATAAAAATTATAATCATGCAGTGACTAAAAAATTGGATTCAGTAATCAGTACTAACAACTCATTGTCAAATGAAACCCAACCTTCAATGGCTAAGCTTCCTAGAATTTTTTACAAACATGAATATCATTGAACATATCTACAAAGGGTTTCCTTTTCATGAAATGGCATGTTACACAACATAAAAGATGAGAGAACTGAGAATTTTCTATTTTTAAAAGTTCTACAAACGCATGATACGAGAAGTTGTCTATTGTCTGCAGTGGTCGCTACAACAAACCTTATTTCCTGTAGGTTTCTTAAGCCAACCAAAAAGGAAACAGATTCTACAGATTGAGACTTTACACATGATTTTCAGATTGGAAACATATTTTTGTAGATCACTAGTAAGAGGAGAAAATAGAAACTTTAATAATATGCGAAGATCAAAATTGATTACAAACACAAAGAAGCTTTCCAACAGCACTCAACAACAAAAATGTGCTATCAATCCATCATCGCTGTGAAGAGAACAATATGGCGTTTGCTTGTCAAACAGAGAAAATTTTATACTTCACAGTCCAATATGCTGTCAGAACTTTCCATCTCCTTCAACCCCTTTGGCGTCTGCATTATAAAATAGAACACAAAAAAATCAATCACTTAGTAGATTTGTAATGTAAAGATTTTGATTCAATAAAAGCAAAGTCCAAAAAAAATTAGGGACAAGCTAGATGTAGGGACTAATGGCTGGTTTTTTTTTTTTTTGTTTGGGATGTTGAAGATAAAAAAGGTTGTAATGATAATGAAGACAATGTTGGGTGGATCCTTCTGCAGTTGTTGTGGATCTACTGATGTATGGGGTAAGTCAAATGATCAGATTCCATCTCCCACCATCTCCCACCAGTGCAAGCCGATGTATGTGGTAAGCTAGATGATCAGATTCCATCTAGCACCAGTGCTCTTACTCTCATTGCATAAGACTTTTATCTAATTGTGTTCTGTTTTGGATAAGACTTTTATCTAATTGTGTTTTGAATCTCCCACCATCTCCCACTAGTGCAAGCCGATGTATGGGGTAAGCCAAATGATTAGATTCCATCTGGCACCAGTGCTCTTACTCTCATTGCATAAGACTTTTATCTAATTGTGTTCTGTTTTGGATAAGACTTTTATCTAATTGTGTTTTGAATCTCCCACCATCTCCCACTAGTGCAAGCCGATGTATGGGGTAAGCCAAATGATTAGATTCCATCTGGCACCAGTGCTCTTACTCTCATTGCATAAGACTTTTATCTAATTGTGTTCTGTTTTGGATAAGACTTTTATCTAATTGTGTTTTGAATCTCCCACCATCTCCCACTAGTGCAAGCCGATGTATGGGGTAAGCCAGATGATTAGATTTCATCTGGCACCAGTGCTCTTACTCTCATTGCATAAGAATTTTATCTAATCGTGTTCTATTTTGGATAAGACTTTTATCTAATTGTGTTTTGTTTTGGATCATCCATTTGAATATTTGGGATGTGACCTTTTTCACCCATCTTTTCTCAAATATATATAACACTATTTTATAAATGACAACATGACAACTATTCATTAAAACATAAAATGAGAAAACTACCTTTTAAGCCAACAAAAGGATACTCAAAAAACCTACAACCCCAACAACTGTTGATCTCAAAATTGACGATTTCTTCTCCATAAAGACCTGCAAAACCTTAACGAATAAAGAATAAAGAGCTCAGAAACTTGAAATTCCTAAATATTATCAACTCAAATTTCTTTTCAACATATCAACAGACATGAACACATCCAAATAACACAATAACATACAATGAAACAATAAAATCATCCTCATGAAAAAACAATAAAAAACACAAAAGCTGAGAAACAATATTTACCATGCATAAGGGAAACTTGAATAGATCAAGTATGACAGATAAGTTGAAGGCTATGAAAAATTTTTTGTTTCTTTCCATCTAAATCAGAGATATAAGCTACGTACTCACGTTCACTGCAAGGAACAAATTGGGTAACAAAAATTCTGTTTTCTTTAATTATACTTTTATGAAATACTTGTATGGCCATCTGGGCATCCTTTGCAGACACAAATCTAACATAACAATAGCCTTTAGAGATACCATTGTCCAAGGTGGTCACTCTGGCTGATATCAATGCTCCACAGGTAGAGAATACCATGTGGAGTTCCTCGCTAGTGTTTGACGGCGGCTCCAAATGATTTATAAACAAATTTCCCTCCATTGCATTGATCTTTGGCCCTCTGGGCTGCATGGCAACTCGAAGAGGCAGGCCCTTCATAATACAACCATCCAGGACCTGTAAAGCCAAGGCAGCATACCAGGCTTTTACATAGTTCACATAGGCATAGCCAAGGGACTGCTTGGAAATTTTGTCACGGACCACCGTGACAGGAAGCTACAGGACCATATAGAACATAATATATAAACATAATATAAACAAAAATATGAAAAATATAAATATAAACATATTTAATGAATTTTTTTTATATATTAACTATTAATATCTAAAAAAATAACAAACCGATAAATAAATAAATAATAAAAAGGACACAGAAGTGTGTTAACTTACATAGTTTTTAATTAGATCATCAAATGAGGGATGAGCAGAAAGCATTTCAATAGTCTCAATCTCCATTAAAAATCTCCTGTAACTCACCTCAACAACTTGTTAAACAGTGGCATTATTTATAGCGCAATAAACCAGCATTTATAAAGACACGTCGAGTGGTGCCGTGTAGAGATCTGCAGAAATATAATGACAAGTTACAAAATAGGTTTGCCACTTATAAATCTGTGTGCCAAGTATCATACGGCCTGTCCCATATGTGGGACCATGGACACCCGTAGAGTTCAGATTATACAAGAAGCACAAACAGATCTAAAATGTCAGATAGGAATTGTACTCTTGTACACACAAGCCCAAAATGAAAGCATAGGAAATCGATCGTGGTTCGGAAAATCCTTTATCAGAGTTCTCTCTAGAGTAGTCATTGGTATACCACTGGGAATGATTTGTAGATTTTATATGCTTTTTCAATTTGCATTATTTCACTCCTCGATGGATTGATAACTGAGGAATTGTTTCTCATCCCATATCAAGGTGATTGGATTTGTATTTTTGCACCAATGGAATTTCATCTCACAATAAATTATATAGCTCTGTTTCTTGAGCAAAAGGATTCCTCCTCCTTCTCTTGGGAAGAGAGAAGGGTGCTTATGACATTGTGAAAGAGGGCATATGGAATTGTTGGTGGTGAATTTTACTTGTGGTTAATTTGTCATGACAGTGAAATTCACCATCATGACAAATTCACTGCCATGGAAAATTAATTTTCCATATATTATTGAGATTAATTTTCCCTTACGTGAATTGCTGGTGGTGAATTTTACTTATGATGAATTTGTCATGACAGTGAATTTTCTCACAGTAAATTATTGACAGTGAATTTTCCATCACTAAATTACTGAAGATGAATTTGAAACATGGAAGAAAGAAAAAAAAGCCATTCTACTCTAGTATGTATTTTAAAGAGATTCCAGGCAATACTCACTATGGGAATCATAACGTATTTCACCTTTCCCACAAGAGGGAAAGACTGAACCACATTTCTCAAGTGGAGCAAGGGTTCTATCTGTTGCGTTGATTGATTAAACAATGACAGAGTTCTATTTCGAAGGCCGATGAGGTCTCTTACCTTCAGAATTAAAATATAGAAAATAAAGTTTGTAGAAATCGATGGCATAGGCAGTTGGTCTGATTTTATATTCAAGAGGATTCTGTAAATTGAATTAGGAACATCATCATGTAATGGGTTTAATAATAGAATTCCGATTTACCAGAGATGTTCTGATTTATCCTCATTGGATCTGCAATTAGTACTGAATGTTACGTATTCATTGGACTAAACTGTGGTTCATGAATTCTTGACTAGAAAATTTCTGAAATTTAAATTTTTATTGACATAGTGTATTTGATTTTTCAAGTCCATAATGACTAGTATCTATTTGTTCATATTTTAAGTGGAGATTACGCCTTTTGTACTTATTATTTGATAATTTTGACTGGAAGGGTGACTGCTGATTCTCTACAATTTATGCAGTCTCCATCCAAATCTACTCTTAATTTAAATTTCAAAATGGATGCCATTCTTTTGATCTCCAAAACCATCAGCCAATGCAGATAGTCTGGATAGTTTAGAAGAGAATCCACCGGATATCAATTTAACTCAACAGAATCAATCTATAAAAGTCACTACAGCCTTTTCCATACCTCGGGTTGAAAAAAATCACTGTGTCAAACGAGAACCCTTCAGAAGTAACCCAGCTTTGTCAAAGGGGATGAATGCTACAGCTAGAAGCAAAGCAGTTGCACCAAGGCACATATTATTTGAAACTCTGACTAAATCTGTAAAAAAGACTCCATCAAAAGATCTTGCACCTGTGAAAAAATAATTGCAGTGATAGAAAATTAGGTATAAAGTGGAGCTTGTTGAAAATACCTAAAAAATTTGCAAGTTGATGTAATATGTCGAATTATGAATCATAGACAAAGGAAACAAAACATTTTTCAAGTTTTAGGTCAACATGGACATGGAAGCTTTAATAGTGATATAAATACAAATTTGTGATCGAACATGCGTGTATTATATGAATAATGGTTTTGATTTTTACAAATATTATAAGAACAAATAATTAAAGTGATAGCATATCATCTTTCTAAATATTATAGAATATATATACTTTTTTACTTATTGAGGAATGGAATGTCAAGAATGCTTCAAGAATTACGACAATTTAATTAAAAACAAGACAAAAATAAGTTTTATTTTATAGTAAGTCCATTACAACTTAATTCGGATTTCAAACCTCATAACATTAAATATTACAAAATTATACATACTATAATTTACATGAAAGTTTCTAAATAACTTATTATGGCCACCATACATTGGTGTAATCTATAGGTAGACTAAACAATGGTATATAATTTCCATATTTCTTGGTTTAATAAGAAGTAGCCACTCAAACTCTGCAATTCAATCATTCAGATTATTTTTCCTTCATTATTGTATACTGCTACTTTCTCTCCCACAACTAATATGCTTCCATTGCTATTAATTGCTATGCTGTAAATTTCTTGAGGTAAGTCAATGTGTAAAGGTGACCATATATTTCTTTCTTTTCCTTCTTTATCCACTTTCTCTAACTTCCACATATGATGATATTTTTTTGTCAATAAGCACTATATAATCATCACATCCAGCTAATTCCCAAGATGTAGTAAAACTCTTCAAGTGAATCATAACATCATAATGTTTTTCATAAATTTTTGTTTGTACTTCTTTGGAGGGGAAACCCGTAATATATAGCTACTCTACAATAGGATCTGTTGGGGATGGAATTATCATCCAACTCTTTTTCAGCCCAACTAAATTTAATTATCCCACCATTGTTTGTATGATTTATTAAGCAATAAAATTGTCCTTGAGAGTAGAAACTTCTCCCCAAATGGAAATAGGAATGTTGAACAAGAATTTGGTTCCATAAGTTACATTTTGAGTCATAAATATCAATAGTGTCAATAGTATTTCCCAAGCAAGATTATATGTTGATTAATGGAAGAGACAAAAGTTGTCATTATGAAATTTGTTCCTAAAGTGGTTGTGATTTTGAAAGAATGGGGAACTTCTTTCCAAGTTGCAATAGCTACATTAGATTTATCATATATGTAAAAATTTGAAGGACCATCTCTTACCCATTTGAAGCAGTAGTAGATATTGTTGGAAACCACTTCTATGCACTTACAATTGTTTAGAAATTTTATTGAAGGAACCTTGTAAAAATCTACATCACCTTTAATGATCCATGATTGTATCCCTTTAGACCCATATGAAGAGAATTGTAATAAGAAAACATAGCTCAAACATGAACCATCTATAACTATGGTTTTTAGTGAATCAGATGAAGAAAGCATCGCCTTCCACTTTTTACAAACCAACTTCATTCTTGAAAAAGGTCTGCTAGACAATTTTGCTACACTCATTAACAACAATTCTTCTAATATCTTTTGCCATTCCTCTTTTGTTGTTTTATTCTCCATCAAACTTGCAATATATATTTGTGATGAGTATATAAAAAGATATTACAACTTGCATATATTGTATGAAAAGAACAAATTAACTTTTCAAAACATCAAATATCTTTATAATCAAGTTTTGTTCATTCAAATAGGTTTGAAAAGAATTTAAATGTCTTGGCATACATTTAAAATTTAAAATATTTCTTAATTGCAGCTATTATTTGTAATTTCATAATTTATAAGCAATTTTGTCCATTTAAATAGGTTTGAATACAATTTAAAAGTGTGTGACCTTTATAATGGCAACTCTCATCTATAATTTTATAATTAATTACAAATAATGAAGAATGCTTTTTATTTATACAAAATGTTGATTGTATTGAAAACATAAGTATAGAATTTACATTAGTTAATTCTAAGGCTTTAAGCCCCAAGCTAATCTTAGTGGTATTTGTATTGAGCTTCCCCATTGGATTGGTGTGATTGGAACAGTAAATGGGTGTTGATCATCGAAAGGTATTCTAGAGTAACAATCAAATTTGATCATTACATATGTTGGTGGTTGTGGTGGATTTCTATACAATTATGTTGAGAAAATCCAAGAGCTTCAATTATAATTATTTTGATGTATTACAATTTTAATGATAGTATTGGAATATAAATAAATTGAAATTTTATATGATTTAAACTAAATTAAATATAATGTTATATTGTAGTACTATATGTAATAGTATATATTGTATTTGTAAGAATTAAATTATATGCATATGAGTTCTTAACATGTATGAAAACACTATGCATTGGCATAGTTGAAATACATTAGTTATTGTTCATCATAGTAGAGTTCTTTTAAAAATCCTTAGAATCCTAGAACTTTACTACACAATTGATGGAATTTTTGTAATATCTTC
>VDFB02345690.1:0-23473 GCA_007258455.2 Sequoia sempervirens | reverse complement strand
AGGCACAAGAAATAAATTACTGACAACTATGCTGCTAGACGAGCACAAATCAAAGCCCAGTTATATTGGCTAAAAGTTGGTGATCATACCTCCAAAGAGTTTTTTTTGGCTCTGCGTGCCAGGAACTTTCCCTGGGAAAATTAAAAAAATCGAAGATGGCATTCAAGTGTTTTCTGAGCTGCCTGACATTCTCTAGGCCTTTGTGTGTCATTATGAGCAAGTCTTCACTGTACAGAAAGTCACGCTTGTGTGACAGCAAGCCTTTCAGGATTGCCTTGCTATTGTGCCAAATAAGCTTTCTTCAACTCATAATTTTTTTTGTGATAAACTATTATTAGTTGATGATATCAAAGAGGTTGTCTACTCCATGGCTGATGACAAATTGTAGACACATAAAATATACTGATTGACATTGCGCATCTGATCCCAACCTACTAACATCGTTTCATCCTGAATCATCCCTCAGTCTAACCATTTAATCAAATTCCCCTATCTGATTAAACTCATCAATTTCCTTCCCTTAATTAAATAAATCATTTTATCTAATTAAGTCGCTCTCTTTTGTTAATTAAATCATTCCATTTGATCTAATTATCCCTATTTAATTAAATAATTAATTTTATTTGATTAAATCTCTAAAGTCTATCTATTTAAATTAATAAATTAAAAAATTATTTGATTTAATCTAACACCATCTCTTTTAATTAAATATATCAAAATCCTTATTTAATTATTCTCTTATCACATTCTTCTCATTATTTGATTTAAATAAATCCTAAAATCTAAGTCAAATAAGTTACATCATCTAATCCCTCATTAAATTAATTAACCCTTGATTAATTTAATTCTAATTCATGTCCCATCTCTATCTTTTCCTCACTTGCACACGAAAATAGATTTAATTGATTTATTAAATCCCTATTTTCCTCAACAAGGCATCTTTTTAGAATATTCTCCAAGTTTGAATTCAGAAATCCAAGTTGATATGTACATCCAACAAGGAATTTACTCTATCTTATATATGTCTTGTTTGAGCTGGTGGCATTTATTGCATTTCTTTCCATTCCCTTGCAAGTCATTTCAACAAATTTGAAATTCAAAAATATGCATTTATTGGCAATAATCATCAAACTTGCACATCCTCCATCCATTCATAGATTGATATGGCATCTCACATTTGGATGAATGTGTTGGTCCCACATTGCTCAAACTTGGACATCTCATCCCATCTCTAGACATTCCCATAAATAAGGAGTCATATCCCTCATTTGATCATCCACAAATTATTATGCTTAAAAATATTTAGCCATTTCCACTCAAACATCATTGAATCATAGCTAGGTTTTTGCAGACGTTTCACTCACCACCTTTCATCGTTGGATCAATCTCATCAACATCAATCAAATCATAGGAATTGGGAAAGGGCCAATTCTTCCAATTGGCACCACTCCATCATGGGATCATGAGTTTGCAAATTTAAATTAGGATTCAATCTATTTTGTTGTTTTCATTGTGTTCTTCATTGTTTATTTTCCTAACTTGAGTTTTGTAAATGGATTTCATGGGGAATCCTTGTTCATGCTTGCAATTGACTAACTAATGTGTTTATTCATTGTGTTTTGTAGGTATTCAGATTGGGGTTCACACACAAAGCCCTGAGAATTGATTGATTCCCTTGTGAATTCTACAAAGCCATGTGGGACTATATTGGGCATGATTTGCATCAAGTTTACTTAGAAGCTTTTCATTCTAATTCTCTAGGTAAATTAATTAATAAAGATAACATAAAATTCATACCTAAGTTGGGTGACCTAAAAGACATTTGCAACTGGAGACCTATTGTAACGCCTGAAAAAAAAGCTTTGCACAATAGACACACCAGAATCAAGATTAGAAGCACACACGCGTACAATACTAAAATCTAACATGCAAATTCATACATTAAGCAACAAAGAACATGGGAAAGTAAAACGTAATTAAAACTAGAACAATCTCACCAATTTTCAAACGTATTTCCATGAATTATCTCGATTGCCCTTCTCCATTTTGCTTGTATGGTATAATTGCCCTCAGATTTTCAAGTAATTCGTGCAAGTATAGCCTAAGATAGTGATTAGCAAAATATCGAAGATTCAAGACAAAAGTGCTCTCCAAAGTTACAAAATTCGCGAGAGAGATTGGAATGAAGAATGACAAATCAATTTATAGAATTTGATTGGTTCAACAATGTGCCAAGAGATTGAAAGATCAATGGATCAAGAGGATCGACAGATTATACATGTTAATTCAGATAACCGAGTAGGAAGGCGCGACAGGAGTGGATTTGAAATTAGGAAGAATTAAAGATTAAATAAATGATTTAATCTTCAGCCTGCACTGAAAACATACAGCCATCTTTGCATGACAAAGATAAAGATCGATTAAAGCAACTCGCTCAACGCGACGCGACAACATTTCACTCAATTAAACAAGAATACTTAATTAACCGCAGCATGCAAATACCACACCAGAGTTAGAAGGACGATTGTACGGTTAGACGAAGAGATTACCCACCACCTATTACTAAATCAATAGTTAACCAAATCCATTAAAATATACGCTTCCAGTTGATAAAAGAATACTTAGATAACCTACATAAATCATCTAAAAATATGGTAGAAGAAATGTTGTAATAGGTGGAATTCAATGAATTCAAATAATTCATTTAATTCAAGACCAGACATTAGGTTGTATCACCAAATAAAATGCATCACGCATCAAGCATCTAAGGATTTAGAATGAATAATTAAATAAATCTTATGAATTCTATTTAACACAGAAGCTGAAATATGATAAATATATAAAATTCAAATAATAATCGCATTTTAATTTAACCAAGAATAAGGTTAATTAGTAAGATAAACAAATAAAAAGCCGCTTATTTTAATTAATTGCTAGAATAAAGAAAGTACATGAATTAATTAAATATTTAAGATTATTTAATTAATAGAAGAATTAATAAAAGATGAATTAATTAAATAATTGACATTATTTAATTATGACCATGAAGAATAAGAATTATGAAGAATATAGAAGTCGCAGGCTAATAACCAGATTTCAGTGTCTACATTTGCCCCTCTTTGATACAATGTCGTTTAGGCGTTGTGTCAAAGAAAATCAATGAAAATATGCCCCCGTCAAGTTCCGGATTAGAACAGGTGAAGGTATGCCCCCTCGGGAAAATTGACAAATTTTTGAAATGTTCAGAAAAATTTGGAAATGCGCCCGATTAGTCCAGTAGATAGGCAGAAATGCAATGTAGTTGACGGAATTAGGTTCGGACATGGGAGGGACGGGTACGAGATGATAGAAAATGGAAGTTTACACGACCAGTAGGAAGAAAATGCCACCTAAGCCTTAGGTATATATTGGAATTGGGGTGAAAAACTATTCATTTGCACCCACCTAGCTGAGAGATTTGAAAAGTTTGCTCTGACTTTCAGCGAGGATGTCTCCAGTTCCAGCCACCCATCATCGTGTCTACAGGATCAGGACATTCCAGAGACCAGCCGGCGCGGACCCCCCGGTATGGACCTAAAACTTGTGTTTTGAAAATTTTTAAGTTTCGTGCATTTTAAGGTATTTATTGCATTTTTAGTTGTGCGTCACATTTTAATTTGCACCGCATCTGTATGCGCGAACGACGCATCTGCTTGCGAAAAACTGCATGTGCATTTTAACGCTGACCGGTTAGGCTTAGTTTATAAAATAACCGCATGTGTTTATTTTGTAACACATTTGATATTTGTGACGCGCATTTGAAATTTTGCTATGCATGTGCATTTTATTATACGCATTTGTTTATTTTGAAACGCATGTGATTGTTTGAAACGCATATGCATATTTATATTCGCATTTGCTTCTTTTGATACGCATTTGAGATTATGCAACGCAAATGTTGATTTTAGCACGCATTTGATAATAATTAACCGCATTTGATTAATAATGACGCACTTGTAATTTGTGGACCGCATTTGTATAAAAGCGACGCATGTGTTAAAAAAATGACACATCTGCAAAATAACGACGCATTTGCATTTTATGTCAAAACATTCATTTTCCACTAGGGTAGATAATTCAGGCTAACATGAGGCATGTTGTTGCAGGTTGTTCTTGACCCTATCTACACACGTGAGTCGAGACCCATGACGTTTCGATTCAGAGACAGCTTACGGCCGGCTGAGCGACGGACTTTATGGCATTTGGGTTTGTTGCACGTGACCGATATGCCCCAGATTAGGGCAAATCAGGGTTTACTGATAGCACTTTGAGAGCGGTGGTACTCGGCGACATCGTCGTTCCATCTTCCGACTGGAGAGGCTACAGTGACTTTGGAGGACGTGTATAGGATTCTGAGACTGCCTATTAGAGGCACACGGGTAGTCTATGATACCCAGAGGGGTATAGCTGAGATGTGCAGATACTACCCCCACGCTGACGTTAGACAGCTAGGGGTGGACGACTATGAGATCAGATGGCGGGTGTTGGCCCAGAGGTATAGACAGTTAGACTGTCTAGTGGTGACCTTGATAGGCGGTATAGTACCACCGGACCGCCGAGGACATGGATTCCCTGTGGGATGGGGTGAGATGCTAGTGGGTATGCTAGAGCGCCGAGTTGTATATGCTTGGGGTTCGTGTGTGTTGGGGATGCTATACTTCCACCTTCATGACATTGCCTATAGAGAGGCGCAGTTGATGAGCTGCGGTACCACGCTCCTGATGGTATGGGCATGGGAGCATATTGCTATCTTTAGACCACCGGTGATAGTAGATCTAGCTCGTGGAGCACCCTACGCCTTTCGGTATGCGGGAGCCACCACACAGCACCACATTGGAGATACGGGCTATTATAGACATGCTATAGACCTGATGCAGGAGTTTACATGGAGACCATACCTAGGCTGTGAGGTGTGGTCAGATGAGGGCGAGCATTTGCCATTTTGTCGACAGACACAGTATTTAGTGGGACGGACAGTGTCCCATATGCACATCATAGAGCGGCAGTTGCTGGACCGGGTCTTGAGACAGTATGGAGAGGTACAGGATGTACCTCGAGGGAGAGCAGAATTTGCTCGGTCTTCACGAGAGGTCCTATTATGGGGGCCAGAGATTCCAGTTGCCACGGCAGAGGCAGATATTGATGGATTACAGGCATAGGCATGGGGATGGAGGGGTGGACCAGCAGATCTAGGGACGACTCCAGCTTATGATCAGTGGTGGGCATTACACAGGCCGACTCCTTTGACAGATCTAGGGCAGCCAGCACCAGAAGAGCAGCGTGTTAGAGGTCCCAGAGGCAGATGGGGCAGAGGAGGTGGTCGAGGAGGTAGAGGAGGCCGAGGGGATGGTGGGGATGATGGCAGAGGTGGCCAACGTGGAGGCAAGAGAGGGAGGCGTGGTCGACGGGGACAAGGAGCAGCCTTGTCACCGATCTGAGAGGAGAGGGGAGGAGAGGAGGATGTGGCCATGCTAGATGTGGCCAGAGGTGGCGAGGAGGAGCAGCCGGGTGAGGCAGTTATCCCAGACATCCCTGACATCCCAGCAGAGGCAGAGGCAGGTGCCGAGGAGGTAGTTGTAGAGGAGGCAGTGGGAGAGGAGGCAAAGATTGATGTCCTTGGATTGCTAGGTGCCTACCAGGAGGATGATGAGGAGGAGGATGATCACGAGAGAGAGATCAGGGATCAGATCCTGGAGGAGATGGACGAGGAGGAGGATGGGCGAGACAGGGTCCGCCAGGATGAGACAGAGGCAGAGGTGCCCGACACTGATATATTACGAGCCCAGGTTGCCTCCTTGGAGGAGCAAATGAGGGTGCTGATGGCAGAGAGAGATGCCTATAGGGTAGAGAGAGACAGAGCATTGATAGAGAGAGATCAAGCTGTAGCCCGGCGGCAGGAGACTGAGCAGAGATTCACAGAGATTCACCAAAATGTAACGCCAAATAAGAGCTTTGCACAATAGACACACCAGAATCAAGATTAGAAGCACACACGCGTACAATACTAAAATCTAACATGCAAATTCATACGTTAAGCAACAAAGAACATGGGAAAGTAAAAACGTAATTAAAACTAGAACAATCTCACCAATTTTCAAACGTATTTCCATGAATTATCTCGATTCCCTTCTCCATTTTGCTTGTATAGTATAATTGCCCTCAGATTTTCAAGTTTCGTGCAAGTATAGCTTAAGATAGTGATTAGCAAAATATCGAAGATTCAAGATAAAAGTGCTCTCCAAAGTTACAAATTCGCGAGAGAGAGTTTTCGAGAGAGATTGGAATGAAGAATGACAAATCAATTTATAGAAAATTGATTATTCGAACGACAGGCCAAGATTGAAAGATCAACAGACGGTTGAGATTGACTGATTAGACATGCAATTAGATAACTGATAGTATTGACATGAGTCATTCGAATTAGAAAATAGAATTAAAGATTAAATGAATGATTTAATCTTCAGTTCGGCATTCGAAAACATAAGAAATATCTTTGCATGACAAAGATAAAGATTGATTATAACGACTCTCTGTTCGAATGCACGCACAACATTTAATTAATTAAATAAGAATATTTAATTAATCCGCATGTACACGCAATTGAGTTAGAAGTGGATGATTGAATGGTTAGACGAAGAGATTACTCGAAGACGCCACTCAGACATTAAATCAATAGTTAACTGAACGATTAAAATAGATGTCGAGTTGAGTAAAAGTGAATATTTAGATAACTCACATAATTATCTAAAATATAGAAGAATGTGTTAAAATAGAATTAATGAATTAAATAATTCACTTAATTCAAGACTCAATATTTGAAGGAATAATTAAATAAATAAGATTTATTTAATTAAGTGACGAAAGGGATTTTAAATGAATAATTAAATAAATAATGACTTTATTTAATTATAGTTGAAATATGATAAAGAATAAATTAAATAAGAATTTATTTAATTTGACAAGACAGATAAGGTTAATTAGTAACATAATTAAATAACAAGCGTTTATTTAATTAATTAGATAGAATAAAGAGAAGTGAATTAATTAAATAATTGAGATTATTTAATTAATAGATAAATTAATGTTAAGATGAATAATTAAATAATTAAGATTATTTAATCATGACCATGAAGAATAATAATTATGAAGAATATAGAAGTCGCAGCTAATAACCAGATTCGGTGTCTACAACACATAATACCATGACAAAAGGAGCATGCATCAATCATTTATACAATTTTTTGTGATAGGAGAAATCCATAGACCATAATATAAAAGAAAAAATGTAATCCAATGATAGTAGAAAGGGGTTTCCGCTGTGGTAAGAATATATAGTGGCCATAAAAATTTGAATGATGTCTTATAAATTTTGTAGGTCATATTTATTTCTACAAGGAAAGTTCAATATAATGTCAAGGATTTTCTATAATGGTATGAGATGATATAGAGGTGAAGACAAGGGTTGGATTCTACTAGCTTAGAGGACTGTGAAGGATAGTTGCAAAAATAAGGTTCTAAAGGTACTAGGAAGAGACCAAGTTTTAAGAATATTATGATCACAATAGAAGATAGATATGATAGTTCATTGAATATAACATTGAGACCTCAAGAAGCTTCTTCACAGTGAAATGATTAATGAAAAATATTAGAGCTTAAATGAGGTTATGAAAGATGTTTGAAACCATATCAGAGTCTCATGATTTGCTAATTAGGTTTGAGATTTTTTGATGAGATTAATCAATACTTTTAAGCCCTAGAAACTCCACATAAACACAATCATGTTAGGTTAAAGCACAATGGATAGTTTTAATCTACTATTATATTGGTAGTCTATGAAAATTAATAAGTAGATACCCCAAGTAAAGAAAGTGAATACTCAAGGGAGTTAAGATGCTAGGCACATTTCCAAAGAAGATAGAGCACATGAGGATAGTGACAATATATACAAAACAAGGTAGGGTATTTCAATCTTCAAGAGCCATGTCTTTATGATGGTCATTAGATATAAGTGATAATAATATGGTGATGTTTCACAAGTAGCGTTAGACAAAGGCCAAATGATAGTGAAAAGAGCATGATGAAGGGAAGGGTGTACACATAATACTAAAAAGTGTAGTATGTATGTCTATGATACATAGTCATAGGAACTAATGAGAAATAAACTAAGAAAGGTGGATGGCACCTTTTCAAGTTTAATGACTATTTAAAAGACAATGATATTATGTGTTAGGGATAGACTAAGACCTATAGAGAGTGCATGACAGCTATGTCCTTATTCATGACAATATTTGTTTATGTATCTAAAGGAAATATGACATTAAAAGGAGATTCTATGAGAAATGAAACAACAAGAACAATACATTATCCAATGAACAAGCATGTCATGATAGAACTAGCTAAGTAAAGTTTATGACAATGATACATTATTGTTTTTGAGTGAGAAAAAGTGGAGATAATTGAAGGAAGCATTGAAAAGGCCTTATCCAATACCTTTCAAGAGCCATATTTCTTGCAAAATCATCAAGAAATATTCTCTATTTTCATGCTAGAGAAGTTTGAAAAAAATATTATCATTAGGGATAGTTACAATAGTTAGAAATAATCATTGAATCATGTATGAGGTGGAGAAAGTTTTGAGATTTCCAAGGAGAGTTTCTAGATCTTTCAGTTTAAAAGGTCAACTAGAATTACTCCTACACCTTGATTGAAGAGTTTGTTAGATGTTTTGGTGGAGGAAAAGTAGGAAATAAGCATTCAATGCCCAAGGAGGTTTGACTCAATAAAATTGTGCAAGCCACATGTCTTTCATTCTTAAAATAATTTTGTTGGAGTTTAGGAAGTTGCCGTAACATAGAAAAGGATGCCTAGGTCCATTTTAATTCAGTTCTAGCTTTTCTTGACTAATTATTGTAATAGAGAATAGTTCTTTCTAGCCATAGATTAGAATTTTTACTCAAAGAAAATCAATTCTCAGGCATGTATGGTAGTTTTTAAGAACCTTTTTTATCAACAAAGCAAGTACTTTTCCTTCTATAATCTATATTTTTATGTGTAAACATGAAGGATTGATATATTTTCTATAATGTATATATAAGCCCTCAATGTATATCTTATTTTACTCAACACCTTTATGTAGAGATATACATAGTTTATGTAGGTTATAGGTTATGTCAATGGTTTGAACAACTTCTAATTGTTAAAACATCTAATTTTTTTATTTCTAGAAACCAGAAGACATCAACTTTCCTACAAAATATTGATGTATAAGTATTTCAAAAGGTGAGTTTTGCATGAAAGAACATGTTCATTAAAAAAATTGTGTGTGTTAAGTAGTAGTGCATGCTTTAAAAATAGTTTGGTCCATCACCCCATTAGCATTTAGGTTTCATTAAATATATTTCCTCCCCTTTTCCTCAACAAGAAACAATAGCATAGGTTAAATTAGGTGAAGTATGAAGGGAACCAACTCTCTCTGTAGGTTGACCTCTAACTATTAAATCCCACACTTTGAGAGGTCTTCCCATGTTTCACTAGATAGTTGAGTTGATAACTTAGCAAGGGTGCATATTCAAGTGACAATAGTTACAAATTCATAATTGATAGTGGTAGTATTGATAATATTGTGTCAAGTGAGGTGGTTGATAAGTTAAAGTTAACATAGGTATATCATCTCAGTCTATAAAATTCATGGTTTTAAAAATAACATAAAATAATTGTAATTAAACAATGTTTGATTAAATTCAACATGGATCATATATTGATAAAATATTATGTGATTTTATGATTATGGATTCATATGTTATATTGTTAGGATATTGTGGTAGTATGATAGATAGGTTATTGATGATGGTATATAAAATATTTACTCTTTGATGTAGGTGAAAAATATATTCTTACTCCATTAAAAGAGGACATATATGCATATTGTAATGCTAGATTTTATTTAGTGAATGATACAACTTTCTTAGATCTAGTATTGTATTTTTCATTATCATTGAGAATATGTAGTAGTAAATGAAGGAAATGAGATACATATATAAATTTCTAACTTGTTGATAAATTACAATAATATAAATTTGTA
This sequence comes from Sequoia sempervirens, assembly GCA_007258455.2. Classification (NCBI taxonomy): domain Eukaryota; kingdom Viridiplantae; phylum Streptophyta; class Pinopsida; order Cupressales; family Cupressaceae; genus Sequoia; species Sequoia sempervirens. The sequence continues at coordinate 13,353 of VDFB02345690.1, read as the reverse complement.
TAATAATATACTTGATGAATTACTAGGTATAATAATTATTATTCATCATATGGGTTTTACTATTAGATAAAGTTTACAAAATAAAAAATGCACATAAACTTACATTAGAAAAAATAAATAGTTGAGGAGAAAAGTGTAAGAATTTTTGAAGGTTTGATTAGATAAATTTTGAGTTTCTACTAGTACCAACTATAGTAGCACCTAAGAAATGAGGGGAATGAATAATGTGTATAGATTCTAGAGATATAAATAAGATCATAATAATGAATATATTCTCATCACCGAGGATGAATAATTTAATGTTGTATTTGAGTGGAGAAATCTATAATAACCAAAAATATTTAAAGCTTTGTTATCATTAGTTTAGAATAAGATGCAATGAATGGAAGACACCATTCAAGACAAAATAAGGTTTATACGAGTGTTTGGTTATTTAATGTAGGTTGAATAATACAAATAAATTTATAAGTTATTGAAACTATGTTTGGGTATTTTATGATCATCTATTTGTAGTTGGTCATAGTCAATCGTCAGTTGTAGTTGGTCATAATCGGCCGCAGTTAATTATATTTAAATAAAACTATAGTTGTAGTGGGAATAATTAAATGGAATAAATGTCATGTAACTAAGTCCTAATTAGTGGTAAAGGGTTGTTATGAAATATCATGACGGTTGGTTGCTCAACCACCATTAAGCGTTATATGTACCAAGACATTGTAGTCAAGAAGACATGATTTGATAGTGTGTCATCCATATGATTGTACATGTTGATACTGAAAATGAATAGAAAAATTCCATATTTCAAGAATCTTACATTTTTAGATATGTAGTTCTGTTCTATGTTCTATGCATAATCTACTTTACTTTTGTAGTACGTTGAAATGCACCCAGTGAAGTAAACATTTGGCGCCATTGCCTAAGTGGACCAAGGAATCACTTGCTAGCATGATGGAAGCATAATGGGTTGACCGACGAAAGAGCATATGGAAACTAATGAAGAAAGGGAAGACCAGTTGACAAAATATTTGATAAATCTATGGAATATATCACTAAGAGACCACGTACAGAGGGAATCCCTCAGGCAAGAGATCCCTGAGGCAGTTATCTAGGATAGACTAGAAGTGAACGACGAGGTTGACCACTTCCTCAATCGTTTGCCAAGATTGTTGGCCTGCCATTTCATTATCCTACAGGACCTTCAAATGGAGGAGGATTAGGAGTACCAAAGGAAACAACTATTACATTGGTATGAAGAGAGAACCAAATGGGAAGAGGAGGAACGAGACACTAGACAAAGCCATACTCCCAGTAACCAACAATGATCGTGTGAACAAATTTTAATGCCCGTACAACTGAACAAGGAGAAGAAATGAGTACCAAGTGGGCACAAGACTCAAGAGAAGGTTTGGTGATCACTCAGGCTACAGGAGAAAGAAAGACAATGATGAAGACTAAAGCAAGTTGATAAACAATTTAATGAGGATCTAATTAAAATAAACCAAAGTATTAAAAAAACACACGAGAATCTTAAGGAGATAGACCGATCCATTGGTAGAGCACATAAAATTTTGGTTGAAGGGAGGGATGAAGGACCCTTCAAAAATCTGTATGTAGGAAGGCACAATATCAATGAAAATGAAAATGAATTAAGTGAAGAACTTGATAATAGCATCATACACATTCAAGAATTGTCCATATTGAATGACGACAAATGGATGACGACTGGAAGATCTGAGCCCATGACCCCAGGGTAGAGGGAGTACCAAAGGGAACCCCAGGATACTCAAGGTGTTGAGGAAATTGATGAAATATGTGGGAGTGACTCATACATGGCCGAGAGTGCAAGTGACACATTAGACTATAGTGGGAAAACCAGTCTAGTCAGGTCCAATACATAAGGAGGACAACGGGGAAGGATGGTGACTCCAGCCGAGCAACATAAGCTATCAAAATTTATGGGGAATGGGTCAAAAGATCCAGTACGACATTGCAAAACATGTGAAACAATTTGGATAGCCAATAGATAGGATGGTCTGGATCATTGGTTGAAGGCATTTCTAGCAACATTGAGAGACAATGCCATTGACTAGTACTCAGAATTGGACCAAGTACACAGAGCATCATGGAGATTACTCAAGAAGTCCTTTCAAGATGAATTCAAACTCCTAAGGTATGAAGTGAGTTTGTAGTAGAAATATACAATAAAAAGGAGGGGAAGCACGAGAATGTGCACACATACAATCAGTGACTCAAAGACTTGTTGGGAAAATTGGATGTTCAGCTAGTTGATAGGCTAAAGAAGTGATGGTTCATCAAAGGCTTGCTTCCTTCGCTAAGGAATAAGATGAAAGTCGTGCCTCCGTCATCGTACATTGAAGCATACAATTAGGTGATGGATATAGAAAGAAAAAACACAACATCCTCCCAAGGGAAAAAGAAGATGAATGATGAGGAGAGTACAAATGACAGTGACGGTGAATCCAAGACTGCACAAGCACTCAGGAAAGATATGATGTGAATGATGAAAGAATTGATGGATGAAAAAGAGAGTTCAAAGGAAGCACAAGAACTGTGGTGTACGAAGTGCAATGGGGAAGGTCACACAAAAGAAAACTGCCTGAAGAAGATGTTCTGTGATATCTACCAAGTTACAGGACATTCCATCAAGGAATGCCCATACAATCTGAAAGAAAGGGGTATGTAAGTACTCTTCACTCAAGGAGAACTGTCAACATCGCCAAACACACCACTGAAGCCCCAATACAATAGCAATACATCCCTTGGAGGTTACCAAAGCAACATAAGTTTGAGAAACAAGATACATTACGATGATAAAGGAAGACCCATAATACAATGCCAAAAGTGCAATGAATGGGGACACTTTGCCAGGGAATGCCAGAATGATCAAGGTTCAGGGGGAAGACTATGCAAATGGTGTGAACTAGGTGATCATGAAGACAATGAATTCCCCAAGCAGAAAGGTATCCACATGTTAGATGTGGAGGAGCAAGAGGTGTTGGTGATTACCAGAGTTCAAACAAAGACGACCACCTACCTAGATCCACATACGAAAAAATAAAGGATGAAGGAAGCAAAGGCCAAAGTGGAATTGGTGATGATGACTAAAGAAAAAATACAGAAACTAGGAAGCTATCGATGGTCGGAGGTGGAAACCAACACAGTACCACCGTACCAATAAAAGTAATTGACCTTCTCTAGACTCAGTTGCAGTTGGGATTGGAAATGACAAACGTTGTCAGGGATGGAATGCCTCCACAATCAGAGGAATGAAGGAAATAATTGGTACCAAAACTACCACCGTGTTGTGAAAAAACCATTGACTCCGTACTACTAACAACAAACATTAGAAAGATGCTAGCGGTTGTCTAGATGGAGATCAGAGGAATTTTTTTAACAAATACTATCATCAACAGAGGATCGGGAGTCAACGTACTACCCAAAGACACATGAAAGAGTCTTAGGAAGCCAACACTTTGGCCACCAACATTCCAACTTGTTGGTACTGATCAACATCGTATTAATCCATTGGGAATGCTAATGGCATAGAAGGTGACGATCGAGATACAACTATTTTTGCTAAATTTTTTCATCATCCCATTATATAGGAAAGCTTATGATGCACTACCTGGGAGAGGATGGCTAATAGCCACTAAGGAAAATCATAATTGGAAGAGGAACACACTCTTGATTGAGAACAATGACCGGAAGTACGTCAACAACTTAAAGAACTAGGCCATGAGCGAAGAATTGGATTCCTCCCGATTAGAATCAGATGGAGGTGAGTCGGATGTCGATGAAGGAAGGAAAGCTATGGAACCAAACACCGAAGGAATACTTGGACTCGAGAGTTGTTTGGAGGACAAGACAAACTCCCTGAATGGTTTATTTCATTGGAAAATGGAAGACTATGAAGTGTTCCACTGAGAGTGTAACATGCTACAGATCGAGGCAATCAAGGAATAAGAGAAGCAAGACATGTCCATCCAAACACTTTTAGTCAAGTATAAAGAGTACAAAGAAAGAGTATCAAAATTGGATGATATGCCAGTCCACAAGTCTGAACAGGTACAAGATGAAAAATTTGTGTTGGATCCAAAAAATGAAAAACTAGCTAAGGAGAAAATAATGGAGTTAAAAAATGAAAAAATCAAAAAAATGAAAGAAGAGTTGGAAATGAGAAAATGAAAAAAATATAGTGGAGAAATTAAAAATTCAGAAAAAAGAAAAAGTGGAACAAAAGAAGAAAATAAAAAAATTGAAAAATATTGAACTGCAAGAAGGAAAAAATGAGGAGAGAGAAAAAATTAAAAGACATGCAAAAAATAAAAAAATGAAAAAGGCAGAAGTATTAAAATTTAAGGTGAGAAATAGTGAAGTGAGAAGCATGGTAAATAAAAAATTAGAAAAAAAATTGAAAAAGATGGAGGAAAAATCAAAGTGAAAGGGAAGAATATTAAAAAATACAAAAAAAATGAGGAGAGAGAAAAATTTAAAAAACATGGAAAAAATAAAAAAAATGAAAAAGGTGGAAGTATTAAAATTTAAGGTGAGAAATAGTGAAGTGAGAAGCATGGTAAATAAAAAATTAGAAAAAAATTTGAAAAAGATGGAGGAAAAAACAATAAAAGAGATGGAGGAAAAAACAAAGTGAAAGGGAAAAATATTAAAAATTACAAAAAAGCCAAGGTATTAAAAATGAAAGTGGGGAACATTACTAAACTAAAAAATACTTGGAAATTCCTACGACAAAGTGGGAAATACAAGTTTCAAGATAAGAAAAACAAATCGTACGAGTTTGAGAAAAGTCCCTCATTCAGACACACATGGAAAAATGGAGCAAGGCATTGGGGAAACATGGAAAATAGAAAAAATAAAAAAATAAAAGTGTCGAGAAGAAAATGGAAAATGAAAAACATTATTTTAAAATATACAAGGAAGATGGCGACAAAGGCTATTGGAAAATGCAAGGTTCGTCCAAGAGAAAGATACTAGAGGAAAATAACATCGTATGGATTCAAGAGAGGCTCATCGTACAAAATCATATGACCAAGAAGAGAGTGTAAAAAGAAAAAGGAAATCATACGTCTTTTAGGAAAGAAGGCCATCTCGCACGAAAGGGAAGTAATAATAAGGACATTTGACGGAGGGGAATTACATATTAAGGGTGTACAACTCAAGAGGAGACTTGGTGGAGAAAAATCACCTATGCAAGTCCCAAATTTGATTAATGTACAACGATTTCAAACTAAGACTGTATGCATAAGAACGAAAGAGAGACTGCATAACAGGAGAATTGGAAGATATCATGTATGGCCAGTGCAACAAAGGAGGAAAAGCATATAGTGTCCTATACAACAGACAAAGTGTGTACAATGCCAAGAGAAGGGCATAGAGAGAACAAAAAGCAAAGACAATATACAAGGAGAAATTGAGAGTATACAAAAAAATCAAAGCTTAAATAGTTGCCACAAAGTCATATGCATAGAAGACAGATTGGTACAGTTCATACAACTAAATCACCATAGAGGCAGTTCTCATCGGATCGTACGTCCACCACAAAAAATGCAAACCATACATATTGCCACGCGGAAGAAAGAGAACCTACAATGTGTTAACTGCATGCTTGGGAATAGGGAGGAGGCCATATGATGTACGGTGAAGGAGGTCCACTTCGCCGAGTGGAGAAGACAGGGAGCCAAGCAAATAGGAATAAAGAATCATTGCCAAAGACCATATGTCATACATCACATAACATAAGAACTACAACACAGAATTACATATAGTGGAAGAATATCGTGAAGGAAGTTGTGCAAAGGGAGCAGTGGATCATATAGTTAAACACGACAAAATCTCTAACTTTTGGCTTAGTCAAGAATATTTGGAGCTTGTTGAAAATTGATGAAAATGATGTGCACAATCTAGTTCTGTGTAGTTTCTTCTGCCCATCGACCTCGCTGGGGGTGCTACCCCTTGACCCAGCTGGGGGCATTGCTCCTAGACCCCCATCAAATTCAATCGAATTGCCAAATCGCAGTGCACCCAACCACCACAGTACAACTAGAGCAGCCAGCCAAGAGAATCATAGGTATGCAGTTAGAATGCAAAGGAAAATTACTTCAAGCCTATCAGACAATAGTTGGTGGACTACATCTAGAAGTCACAAGAGGAGTTGGCCGTCTAGTTCATTGAAGAGACATTGGATGAGAGGGAGTGAGTATTGGGAGAGAGGTACCTCATTTTTGTTTTTCGTCATCTAGAAGATGACTACTTTTGTGGGGGGGATGATGTAGTTGGTCATAGTCGGTCATTAGTCGTAGTCGGTCATAGTTAGCTGCAGTTAATTATATTTAGATAAAACTATAGTTGTAGTGGGAATAATTAAATGGAATAAATGTCATGTAACTAAGTCCCAATTAGTGGTAAAGGGTTGTTATGAAACATCACGACGGTTGATACTCAACCACCACCAAATGTTATATGTATCGAGTCATTGTAGTTGGGAAGACATGATTTGATAGTGTGTCATCCATATGATTGTACATGTTGATACTTACTAAAAATGAATAGAAGCATTCTATATTTCAAGAATCTTATGTTTTCAGATATGTAATTTTGTTCTATGTTCTATGCATAATCTAGTTTACATGTGTAGTACGTTGAAATACACCCAGTGAAGTAAACACTATTTAGATGATAGTATGACTCTTAGTAAGAGTAAGTTAGAAATTTTAGAGCATATTGTGTGTGTGAATTTATGGGATTTAGCAAATCAATAATAAAACAACACAAACACCAATGAGACGTATTATATTATAGATTTGAATCACATAATTAATCTAATGTCAAACAAACCAAATATCTAAGAAAATTCCATTGTTCTCTAAGCTTAAGGATCCTTTAAATAATTAGTGCACTTTCAGATTTTGTATGTGCACTATGACTGGTTTGGATGACAACCTAAGAAACAAGATGCTATTGAATGCAAGAATCTAAGTTCCTACATGATATTGCATGATGCAAATGATAATGATAATATTAACATTGATTAATGATGTTAAATGCTATGATATAAATGTTGTCTAAAAGCTAAATATATAATGGAAATACAATACAAATATTAACTAAGCCATGATATTAATCTAAAATGATACTATAATTCTAAATGCTAAGTATCTAAATGTTCTAAACTCTATATGCTCCAAATGCTCCAATGGTATTCTTGCATAATAAGATTACTCAAAGATGGGATGTGAAATGTTGTAGCAAGGGGTTGTATTTATAGGATTTTCAAGTCATCTTGTGATCTGGCAACAATCAATGGTGGAGATGGAAGAATCATGGAGGATGTTCCCTTGACCAAAGGAAACATGCCAAATGTATGAGGGAATCAAGTGTGTGAGATGGCCAAGTGTCCAACATGTGCCTAAATTCAAATTAGGAATTTAAATATTAGACATATTTAAATACATGTGACATTTGATGAGGTGGAAAGAGGAAAAGTTGTAGACATGTGCTTAAAATTAAATTTGTGATTTAAATTTAATGAAAAGATTATTAATTAAATAAAACAAACTATGTGAATTTGTTTATTTAATTAAAATAGAAGAATGTGATTTTAGGTTGAAGAATTAGAAGAGTATGAACTATATAAATAAATTGAATTTATTTATAAGTAGATGAAATAAAAGATCTAATTAATTAAATAATGAGTATTTAATTAATTAATTGTCTTGACCAATTTTAGGTGTATACATTTTTCCCCTCTTTGAAGTAATGTGTTTACACATTGCTTCAAAGAATAATTTGTTGCTGATGTCGGGATTTTTTAATTTCTTTTTGATACCCTAGATGCTGATTTTCAGGTAATGATGGATATATGCCCCCTCAGGAGATAAATCAGTGAACTTTTGAATTTTTAGGAATTTTTAGAATTTTTTGATGATTTTGATGATTTGATGATGATTTCAAAATTTTGTGATTCATAAATGATTTATCTCCCAAAAAATGATGTATAAGTCACCAGGTGATGAAATAATCAATTAAGCCCCTTTTGAAAAAATAAAATAAAACAATCCCACCAAAATCCCCCTTAATTAACCTTTAAATGGTTAAAAAGGTGGATGAAAAGTTCATTTGTGCATTTGCAATTTGGAAATTGAGAGTGATTGAGAAATCTATCAATTTGGAGCAAAAATGGTGATCCCCTACCACACACATCGATTTGAGCACGTCAGACGTCATAGCCACCTGACAACATACAGACCTCCGGTATGTACCCCAAAAACCTCCCTCATAAATTGTGCACTTCATTTTCCCACTCTTTTTCATGTTTTAAATTCATATTATAATGTTTTAGTGCATACGAGCACCACAATAGCACATAGAATGTCTGCTCTTGTACATTTGTCAATCTAGCGCATAGGATTAGAATTTTAGCACATAGGTTGAATAGATTAGCACATAGGTTCATGTAGCACATTGACTGCCTATTTTAGCACATAGAGAGGATGATGTAGCACATGGAATCCTTTAGTGTTTAGGTGAAGTGAGTTAGCGCATTGATGAGATGATGTAGCGCATTGGGTGATGCAACACATAGGAAGAGGGGTTTAGCGCATTGATAAAATGTAATGGCACATTGGATAATTTGGTGCATTGGAACCCTGTTTTGGCACATCCATGAATTTTTCTAGTGCATAGAGTTTTCCTCATGATAGGCGAGGTGCATTGATTGATTGATAAACCTCATGATAGGTGAGGTTGAATTGATTGATGAACCTCATGATAGGTGAGCTTGAATTGATTGATGAACCTCATGATAGATGAGGTTGCATTGATTGATTGATAAACCTCATGATAGGCGAGGTTGAATGATAGATTGATGAACCTCATGATAGGCGAGGTTAGATGATAGATTGATGTTCATGAATTTTGATCAAAGTCTCACCAGAGCTGATTAGATTGATAGGTTGATTGAATTTGATTGATTGATAGGTTGATTGATGTCAGTTGATTGATTGGCTAATTTGCAATTTTTTTTGTGATGATAGGAGCCTTTGATGAGTCTATAGATTAGAGAGCATTTCCCTAGAACTTGGGAGTTGATACCTCACCTCACACAACCTGAGACAACCGTTATTGCATGATGTAGATTGTCCTCTCTTATAGATATTCCCCATATTAGGGTTAACAAGGATTTATTGACAACTTTAGCAGAGAGGTGGCATAGTGAGCATAACACCTTTCATTTTCCCACTGGTGACATGATGGTGACTCTAGAGGATGTTTATTAGATTCTGCGGATACCCATGATTGGAGAGCTAGTCTTATATGATTTGACTGAGCAGGGTGGGATTGATGCACTGGACATAGTATTTGAAGATGATCAGATATGCGGCTACAAGATTCCTTGGAGAGAGATGGTCGATGCCTATGCCACATTGTCATGTGTACTTGCCAGATTCATTGGAGGGTTCCTTTGTCTTGATTGCAAGTCAAAGTGACTCTCGGTTGGATGGGGTAGGATTCTTGAGAGCATGATCAACTAGGGTACCAGATATGCCTAGGGATGCTACATGCTCACTCAATTGTACCATGATTTACACCAGGTGGTCTACCGTTGAGGGGCCAGTTTATCAGCTGGGGTTACATTGCTTCAGATCTAGGCTGATAGCATATAGCGGTCACCTATCTAGTTGGAGACACATAGCGACCCACCATGAGATCCTATGTTCACACTTATGTAGGTCCAGTTGCTTAGCCTAGGTTGGGAAAACTGGAGTATTGGAGGAGGGCACTTGATGACTTAGAGTTAGTGATATGGAAGCCATACCTTGATTGTGAGCAATGGCCGAAGGACGACACTGAGATGCCATTTTTTTGTCAATCCATGTACTTGATTGGGTGGACTCGATTTATCATTGAGATATTTTTGCTGTTGAGGGTACTTAGATAGTATGGATGAGTGCAGGGGATGCCCTAGGGAGTGGCACATTATGCACGACGATAGATGGATGCGACCAAGTGGGGAACTATTTTATCTTATGATGTAGTAGTACAACATTTTCAGGGTTTACAGGCCATCATTTGGGATGTTCATCCAAACATCATCGATGCTCCAATATTAGAGGAGTATGCTCAGTACATGTTCCTACATCCCTTCCCACGGATCACCAACCTAGATGAGCCAGTTCCACTATTAGAGGAGGAGGAAAGGGTAGTAGTTTGTGGGAACTAACATTGGAGAGATGTGGAAGATGAGGAGGAGGAGGAGGTAGAGATCGGTGATGATGGGGATGGAGATGGAGATGACAGTGGTGGAGGAGATGAAGGTGGTGGAGATGGAGGTGATGGTGGTGGAGGAGATGAGGGTGGAGGTGGCCCAACTTTGGATGTATGAGATTTCAGAGTGCCTCACAAGAAGCGATCATTGGTGGTGGCAGCCCAACAACATGTAGAGATCAAGCTACCCTCATAGCAGCAGTAGACATCGATTCCTACATTTCGGGTGTAGTTGCAGACATTGCAGGGTCAACTTGCACAAGTGAAGGCTTTGTTAGCACAGGCTCAGGGATAGATTATTGGATTGATGAAAGAGAGGGATGCTGTGAAACAATAGGTACAGTAGGCACAGGGTCAAATGTAGGCACAAGTTTCCACACTTATTGCAAAGAGGGACAACTTGAGACTGTGGGTGGGTCAGGTAGAGGGAACCTCTAAGAGACTACAATGAGCTACAAAGCTTACTGGTGCAGTAGACTATTTTAGAGAGATATGTCATACTACCCAAGAGGCCAAGTTCTATAGAGTGAGATATCAGGATGCAGTTCCTCTAGAGTGGCAGGAGAGTTATGCACAGTCCTGGCCAGGTAGGTCCCAGTCTTGGACCATGAGCAGAGGTGTTACACAACCACTTTTGGGAGATCAAAGAGATCTTGGTGTAGGTATGTCTGGGGGGGGAGGTACTAGTCCTGTGATGCCGACACCGTTTGAGGGGAGCACGACATAGCTCCTAGATATGATTCTTGATATATTTTGGGACATGATGTATACTTCTGGATTTAGTTTGAGACACTATGATATATTGCCATTTTTGATATTGATGTATCTCTTTATACCTTTGGATATCCTTGTACACTTTGACATTATGATTTTGAGGTTATATGATATGTGACGATGATGATGATTGATCTATGTGCCTATATGCATTTTTGATGTTTATATGATGATGATCATGATGATTATGATGGATGTATTTTATTTTTGCTTTATGATGTGTATGTGATGTTCTAGATGATGATGATATGATATGCTATGGATGCAAATGATGTGTTATGATTCTATGATGCTTTGCAAATGATGTATACATGTGATGGATCTTATTATGCTAATGAAATGTGATGCATTTTATGTTTTCGTACTTTTCTAATGCAAATAAATGATGCAATGAATGTATGAATGGAATGATCATATGATGGTGCATAGTTCTATGTGTTTATTTTATTTATATGATGATGATAATGATGATTATGATGATTATATAATGATGATGTGATGTATGCAATGATTGATGATTCTATATGATTTATGGATGATGTTTTATGCTATGTGATATGGATTTGATTGTGCAAATGATGTGAGATGTGTATGTGATGATTATGTTGATCCAGCTATTCCTTTATTAGTCTTGGATTTGAGTAATAACAAATTCATCCATCTTGACAAATCTATCTTCACTACTGGTTTTATATGTTCATAACAATGGCATTATATCCTTGTTATCAGTCATGTTTTTCAACAACTTTTTCTTATTGGAAATCTTACTTTGCTGGATATGTCTTTCAATCTTCTTAAGTGAATCCAAGATCCATTTTATTAAAGGAATAAATGATTTTAGTGATGCATCAAGTTCAATTATAGATGCATCAAGTTCAATTATTCTCCTATTAAAATAGAGACATTCTTCTTCTTGGAAATCTTACTCTGCTGGATATGTCTTTCCATCTTCTTAATGGACCAATTTCTTAATCCATTAATAATTGATGAAATGATTTTGATTATGCAAGTGAGATTCAATGCACTTCTTTTTATGTTTTCTAATGCAAATAGATGGAGGAATGATGTGATAATGTATATGTGATATGGTAATGCTTTCTAATGTATGCAAATGATGATGCAACTGATGTGAAATTATATGAGAATGATATGTTTTTGGTAATGTCAAATGTACTAAATCCATTAATAAGAGAGATAACATCCTTGTGAAATTTGTTTCAGCCTTGGAAACCCATATATACAGATGTAACACTGATATGAATGCAATCTACCCTAATCATGCAGATCTAATAAGCAAAGGTTGTCATCGTAACAGTCAATTTGTCATGCTTTTTGTCATCATTGAGCCTTTAAAATTTTGAAAGTGAGTACAAACATTGATGGAATAATTTAGACCATGATGACCTGAGTACTATTTCCATGATTTTTGATATTGCAAGTTAACACAAGCATCTAGGTATAATTAAACCGAGATGACCTAAGTATTCCTTGCGTAAACAAACAAGAGTTAACCATGTTCCTATGCAAATTCTGAATGTCATCAATGATACTTTGTAGAGCATGTACCACGACAATTTGCACAGTAGCAGTGATCAACTCACAAATAGTAGACAAAGAAAAATCATACTCCTTCCTAGCTCCTCTAGTTCAATACATCATCAAGGTGCTCCAGAGATATGATCACAAAAAATCAAGGTACAACTGTTGAATAGACATGCCAACATGATAAAGCCATGATTCAAAAGAACATTATCCATTTAAGGTTTGCTTTGATTTGATCCATTTATTTGTTTGATGTTTGATATGGATGGTTGATGTGATCATGATTGAGCTTGATGTTCAATGTTGGGTTCGTACCGTGATCATTGTGTTTTTCCTACTGCTGTTTGTCTATTGGTTTAAGCTCAAAGTTTATTTTCCCCCAGTGAGTTTAGGATTTTTCCCCTAGTCTAGGGTGAGACATGACTGCGATGCCATGATATGTACATGAAGCTTTATGATGATAGGTAGATTGATGGAAAAAGTGAGTGGCGAAAGCGAATGGTTGGCATGCTCAAATAGATGGAAAAGACAACCTATCACAAATAACACTTGTTGCTAGGTTTTCACTACTTGTTTTTATTGCACTTTTTCAGCTTTTTAGATTTTTTTTTTGGTCTTTTTGAATTTTTCTGATTTTGTTGTTACCAAGACACTTGTTTGCCAGGTTTTCATCAAGATAACTATTTTTGTAAGGAAATTTTTTGATGTTTTTTGTATTTTTTCAAGACTTTTACC